>CAJQZM010039688.1:11210-41892 GCA_907164665.1 Colias nastes
GCGCGGGGTGCGCGGGGTGTGAGGGGTGCGCGGGGTGCGCGGGGTGTGAGGGGTGCGCGGGCGGCGGGTACGCGCAGTCGGGGCTGCGCCGTTGGCTGCGGATCTTCTCCTCGCGGCGCCACTTCGCGCGACGATTCGAGAACCACACCTTTATGTCGGGTTAGGTTAACAACACGCGCGCGGGACGCGACTTTTGGCTAATGTTTGTTTCTAGTCTTATGTATTCTAAAGCCCTCTTTATTATATATACAAGCTTTTCGCAAACGGCTTCGTCCGCATAGTTAAAGAAAACCCCGCATAGTTCCCGTTCCCGTGGGAATTGCAGAATAAAACCTATCCTACATCCTTTCTCAGGTTTCAAGCTATATCTGTACCAAATGTGAAGTAAATCCATGCAGTACTTTTTGAGTTTAGCCCGGACATACATACAGACAAACAGCATTGAGCTATTACAGTAAAGAGTTAGTTTTCAGACAATCGATTTGAATGAGAGAGCAAACAAGTAAAATCTAAAAATAGATATAACCGTTACCTGTGAGGTTACGGTTAGGTATACAGATAATTATTATCGCAGTTATTTAATGATAAAAAAATATATATAAATAAGAAAGTTTTTATTTGGAAAGTAAAATCGGTATATTATAATTTTAAACAAGAGTAAATTGGATTATTAGCAATAAAAAATTAAGTAACTATGAAACAAAATATTTCGTGAAAATTTATAAATACACAAAAAGTCTTTCCGCCCAACGTGGGGCTCGAACCCACGACCCTGAGATTAAGAGTCTCATGCTCTACCGACTGAGCTAGCCGGGCTGTGAAGACGATCGGGAAATTAGCAACTAGCATATAGGTATAGTATCTGTTTATATTTTTGGGTATCCAAGAATATAATTTTTATGAGATGGATGGAGATATTTATACATTGATGAGAGAGATTCCACAAACACTATAACTGTGGTTTAAAATATAAGAATAGTGAAGAAAACTTAAAGTGACGACGTCGAAGGTACGATAATTTTTAATTTTAAAAAGAAATAACGTTGACAACTTATTAGAACATAATATTTAATCAATAGTAGCAGCTTACCTGTATTCTAGCTTCAGGAAGGCCGATCTTGGCGGCGAGTCTCTCTCTGGCAAACACATCTGGGTAGTGTGTTCGCTCGAATTCTACAACAATATTATTGCAAATAAAATAGATATTTTATAGCTTTTAAACTTTCTAAGCAAAAGCACAGCTTTGAGGATTTTCTTCGCTGCCAACAGATGGCGTTGGTAGTAACATGTTATATTATTAATTAATGTGTATTTTCCGAGAGATGGCGACGAATGCTTGTACCTTGCTTGTACAATAAACTTTAACGATTAATATTGTGTCAAGATAAAAAAAATTTAAAAGTTAATAAAAGAACTCAGATGTTCTTATTTCCTCTCTTTTGCGTTTAACTATAAGAAGCGATCATACAAACTTTCGATTTGGAAAAAAATTCGTATACCTAACAATTAATAACTCACTCACTGCATATTTATTTTGTGATTAACCTACATCCATGAACAACCAAATAACAATAACCAAACAATTTTAAAACACCTACTTTTAAAAGCACGACTTTATAACTCATTCCAAGTTGTCGCTTAATAAAGTAATAACCCAAACAATAAACACAACATAAAACATAACAGTTTACACCTAACTTTTAAACCACTTACCTCTCTCCAAGCTATCAATCTGTTCATTACTGAAGCTGGTGCGGTTCCTCTGCAGCTTGCGTTTCAGCCGCAGCCTTGCAGCATCCTCGTCGGCACCGCTAGAGCCCGCATTGGAGTTGTCGCCTGAACCCGTCTCGTCGGAGTTCAGGCCCTCTATGCCTTCCAGGGCTTCCTCGCCTATAGAAAGTTTGGATTTATAAAATAAATGAGTCTGAAATGCTTGTAATAAGGATAAGTTTAAACTGATAAGTAAATACCTAGGTCTAGGTATCCTGTAAAGTGTAAAGGGATATATTATGTTATGTTTGTAGTATTAATAAGCTTTTAAAAGAGTGGTAATTTTATTGAAAAGAGATATTAATTTATAAAGTCAGTTAAGTTTATATCAACGGGTTTTTTATACAATAGGAATAGGTCATCAAATGTAAGTTAAACATGTAACTCTATCTTTATGTTAATTTTGTAGTGGTACAAAAATAATTAGGTACATAACTCTTCAATAGTTGAAAAAAATCTTCACTTTATAGTAGGTACAAACGCAGAAGAAAGAATGCTTCACCAAACAAAATAAAAGTTGTAACAACTAACATTAATTATTGTACCATGTGTTGTAGATAGGTAGGTAGTACTATATTTTACTAACAAGTTTGATATCACCTCAACATACAAACGTATAAAATTAATGCAATGAATCACAACTCCCTTTAAATAATGTTCAAAGTATCAGATACGGAATCTTATCGCGACGTGTTTCCGCAAGTTGGGCAACAATCGTTACTCACAACTTATTCAGTTGAAAACTCCGTGACATTGCTTTTGATTTATAACTATATTCATTCTTGTTCTACTTTGCGGTTAGTGTGAAGAATTTTCTTGAAACATAATAAAAAAAAATATGCCTCGATTTGTGTATTTTTAAATGCAGCCTTAAATTGATGCAAATGATTCAATGGACGTCATTGAATATATTAAAAGAAATGGCAGCAATCTCTCCCAGGCAATCCACATTTGTGACATGGAAATAGGATTTAAATGTACGCATTGTTTTATATGTAAAGCCAATCTACACATAATTTTATTTTTGTTTTACTATTCAGAAATTATGTAGCTTTCTAAATGTATTATCAAGATCAAACAAACATATTATGTATTATATTTTATAGTATCATTATGATAATTTACATACCAAGTTTGTTACCTACCTTAGTATATTTAGTAGTTAAGTAGTATAGAAAAAGATATACCTACAACAACATTCATTATAGACATTATAACATGCTGTGCTGAAATATTTATTTTTGTATATCAGAAGATGTCAATAAAATTGGAAGTATTTTGGAGTGATGTGCAATATTCGATCGAGGAATATGACATATCGAGGAAACATTCGTTTTCCTGGTTTGAGAGTAAAGGAAGGGGAATTCCCAGAAAACACATTATTCTGTGTTTTTATACATACCTATAGGAAGTTATATTTGTTTTATAATAAAATTTTAATAAATCCATAATATGTTCGTATGTTACTTTAAGAATTAAAAAGTTATTTTTTTTTTATTAATTGTTTTTTGTTTGAGTCAATAGTCTAATATCACCTATCTGTCGCTAGTAAAATAGCCTGTTTTGCAGATTACAGTTAAAAAATCATATTACTATAGAAATCGTGAAATTTGCATACAAACTAACCATTTACTACTTACTTCAATTACGTTTTTAAAGCAGTACTGCGTACTTAATAAAGGTATAAAAACTTCGTTTAAACATTACGGTAAATAGTATCTATGTACAGTTATATTTCTATTAATAAGCAAAGATTCGCAAGGAATCTGTATCGTATTGTGTTCTAAATATATGTAATTCCGATTAGGAGGATAGGTTATTTTGCGGTAGATCTTGTAATCCTCTGAGATTCGCCGCTACGGCCCGCTACGGAGCGTAGTACCGTAGCCGCTACGGTGCTACGTAGATTGTATGCCTTGATACTTGTTTGGATAATTATTTATTATTTTATGGGATATTGAGTTTCATTTTGTTGTTTTATGTTAGTAATTTGATTGCCAAATGTTGTTTTTAGACAACACTCATTAGACTTATATATTTAATATTATTTAAACTTACATTATTTTCTGTTATGTAAAACACCTTAATTTATTCAGAAAATTGACAAACAGTTTGTATACTCATTGAAAGTTATTAAAACTAGTAATATTAGGGATATTTTTTGCTACAGAACGAAAAATAGTTGAGACTGAGCTTTCCAAGCCAACAAAAATCTCAACAAAGTATCAAATAATATCCCTTATCTTTTAAGTTACAGTAGTAAATTTCAAGTGTCAAGACTGTTCGCTCCGGGTGTGTTGGCGGGGGTCTGTCGGGCGGTGGGGGGAGGGGGGGGGTAACGTGCGCGTTCATGTGGAAGGACACGATAACAGCCCAGCCTACCACGTAACCCTGGCGAATGCGATAGCGTTATCTCAACTTAAAAATGTATGGCCCATAATGGAGTGTTCTTTTGGCAAGGTGTTGTTTTTAAGTCTGAAGTCAAAAAATATAGAGTATAAAAATAACATGTATATTGTACAAGCAGCCTTTTTAACAAATTAATGAATGTAATTATTCTATAGAATGCAAGTAAGTTAACTTAGTAAGATTATTTAGTTAACATTTATATTATGTATTTCATTGTTTTATAAGTGATGATAATCGTGATGGTAAAATCATCGTGTAGCATAGAAATGAATAGGTATGGACTATGGAGCAGTTTCCACAAAAAAGATTCCGCAAAAAGTATCTTCTACTTGCTCTTTCCATCTCTTACAAAGTACTTATATGTTATAATACTAGTTATCAGTTATTGCAGAAATATTTTCCTTTACATTGCACAAGGCACGTCATGGTGATTGAACATATAAGCATCGGTAATATTTAATTTATATACTTATTGCTTCAAAGGTAATTTATTACGTTCAAATGGCAATAAATATAATATTCCAATTGTATATTTATGTGTTTGAAAATCTTATACTACTCCAAATCAATTTATAACTAATGAGTTAGAGTTCTAGAGTCAACAGAGAATTGAACTTTATCGGGAAATGTTCTCGAAGTCTGCATATTAATTTATTGTGAACTTCAAGAACCGATACGACGTTTGATTTATTGTAAATATCTTAATTATTTATAGAAATCGGATAACCTCCTCCTTTTTTTTTGAAGTCGGTTAAAAATACTTTTGGTATACGAGTACAGTTAATTCACTACAGTATGAGATATTTATCTTTTTAGTTATTAGTAGATACGTACAAAAAAGGAATATAAAATAATAAAGTTTCATTCAATCTAATAATTTGCAATGTAACTTAACTCTATGTGCATAATGTCACAAACCTTTCATTCTAATAATCAAGTAAAAGTGCCTTTAAAGCGTAATGTATGAAAAATGGAATATTTATTAAATTACTGGGATATCGATACGGTAACATGGTAGAGACGCACTACAAAATCGAGTGTTTTTGTAACCCCCGTCTGATGTGAGAGTTTACCATCCGAAGTGTCGCACATGCTTGCATATATTATCATATTTATTTTCAAAAAGTATTACGTTCAATGATAATTAATGATCCCGGTGTTTAAATATGAAGTTAGTCAAAAGTAAATAACGTTTTTTAATAAGCATTGAAGTGACTTGAATTATAGAGCCTTATTACAGTAAAATAAATAAAAAGCTACTGACTGTGACGAAATATATGAATCATTATGCAACAAATTAAATGATTTTAAATAAATATATTTGCAATGGAATAGCTGCCAATATTACATTTGTCAACCAAACAAATACACTCACCGGCACGGAATCTTGGCCACTTACAAATTTGCCGATAAAAAAAGTTTGAAGTGTTTTTCACGATTTTTTTGTATGCAGATATGTTAACATATTATTTGTTCAATTTTATGGTAAGAAATCATTAAGTTTGAGAATAATCTTTTACCACTTTTTAAGAGTTACTCGAAATTTGTGATTTGTGCGGTTAAGCCGAAGTTACGAATTGTTCGTTTTAAACTTTTTTCGATATCGTTTATGACGTTTTAAGATATTGTTATTGTTGTACTGTAGTCAATGATCATAACAAACAATAAAAAATGCCGTTAACATCTGAACAACCTGCTCAGGCCATCACAATGTTAGACCAATGACTGCCGCAACGTAAAGTACCTAATGTTCAGTACGTACCACGTTCAGCGGTGCACTATGCATGGAGAAGATACCAGGAGACTGGTAGCTACACGTGCAGACCAGGAAATGAAGGCGTGAGGTGCACATTAGCTCGAGAAGACCCGTTTATTGTTCAAGAGATACTCAGAAATGGCTTTCTGACAGTTTTTGAGATACGCCACAGGCTCTAAAACACCAGGATAATAAATGTGAGTGAGCAATCGGTGAGAAGACTAATGAAGGAAGTTAATTTGAAGGTTTGCAGACCAGTACGCCGTCCAGAACTCCTCAGACATCACAGAGAAGCACGTCTTCGTTTTACACGAGAACATGAAAACTGGACCCACAGCCAGTGCGCTCGTGAGGTGTTCACAGATGACTGCTAAGGCACTTTACGAGCTTCTGATAGCCAAGAGTCAGTATAGAGGAGACGAGAAGAGAGGTTTTTACCCATCACCATACTCAAACTGCGATTTTTCATGGAGGGTTAATAATGGTATGCGGAGGTATAAGTTCCGATGCTCGTACGGAGTTAGTTATCGTAGATAATGTCTTAAATTTGATCAGGTACATTGAGGAAATTCTCCAGGAACATGTTCCGCCCTATTACAGGTTTATCAGTGAAGAAAATTTGCTACTAATACACTATAACGCACGTCCGCGTGTCGTACGATGCGTATAAGAGTACCTTCAAGAGGTTATTATTGAAAAATTGGAGTGGCCAGCTCGTAGCCCGAATCTTAATCCAATAGAACACATCTGGGACATGCTTAAAAGAAACATAAAGTTCGATTCCAACCCAGCACCAATGTTAGATGAGCTTAGAAATACAGCTGGGGCCGTTTGGTACACTATAGCTCAAGTGGACATCAAAAATGTCTTCCAGAGTATGCCAGACTGGATGCAAACAGTGTTTAAGGAAAGAGAAGGAAACACCCTATATTAAAAGGTTCAATTTTTTTTTATGGAAACGTTCTTTCTAGTTTTTGTGCATTTTTTAAGAAATCATTTAAATTTCACAGGAACAGCGTAAATTCTTGTTTAATTCATATCTACGCGGTAGTACTTCTTATAAACTTCCAATTATTACTAAAAGTTAGTAAAAACATTAAAGTAACTAGTTTTTATTAAATTTTTATTGAATTTTGTAGTAGAAAAGAAATAGTGTTATTTTACCCAAAAATTTGCAGTGGCCAAGATTCCGTGCCGTTGAGTGTAATTTATCTCTAAAACTATGCAGAGAACTATGACAAACTTCTAAAACTTCAATGCTTCCCGCATCTCAAATGATTCGTACCTAATATCATAACTTATTGAACGCAAATATACTTATTATATAGAGAATTCATCGTGTTTTCTACACACATTTTGTAAAAAACATACATAAAGAACGTTGTCACCTTCTAGCACCTGATCTATTATATCTAAAAAGTAACAAAGTTATAAATAAATAAGTGCCTATTTTTTCACTCAAATTGCAAGCGAACTCAACCGCTGACATTTCGTAATTATAAGCCCACCCACTTCTCTTCGCAAACGAATATGACACCTCGAAACATGATCTCCTATCTTCGAAAAATAACGCACCGTCAGTTACACCGTCAGTCCTCCGCTATAGAATATCAAATCCCCTGGCGACGGCGCGACGACGGTGAAATGACATTCGGTGTATCGGGAGCCCATCTGTCAGGCGGGAAAACATTAATGTTTCATGAAGCGGTGCTGTACAGAGATCCATATCAGATAATAGATGTGTCTCTATTTGATGTCACTCAAAATTAGTCCGGACAGGGTACTGAGAGCGAAGTTTTCTTAATGAGCAAGTATATCTTTAGAATTGGTTGTAATAATGACCAAAAAGTTATCGCAAATTAAGTACGGTCTACTTAGTATAAAATTCTTTTTTAGAAATTGATTAGATTCCAACTTAATACAAATCAATCTACGATGAACAATTATTGTCAAATTATATCCTTAAAAATAATTTTCAAAATGTATTTAAACATTTTATGGGACGAGGAAAATAATTTTTGTAGTTAGTTAGCAGGCATGTCACGCGTCGGCCATTTTGTAGGAAAACGGCGGGAAAAGGGCCGCACAGGTGTTTTGTAACCGATACGGGCGGCCGTGCTATGAATTTAAAATTAATATTTGAAATTATTTTCAATTTAACGCTCAAATATTATTTCATTGCATAATGGTTAAGATATTGTTATTCTGTCAGCTTGTTCAGGCTATTACGATAAGTTTTATATTACAATTTATACATTATAATTCATTCAAATAGAACTAAAAGTAAAACTAGGTAAACTGAATATCGCGGTTATTGTTTGCAATAATTATAATGTAGATTAAGTTTTTATAGTATTAATTCTCATTAATCTGCCTTTGACTACATTCCATATAATATTTTTGTTCCATTGACTTAGATACAATTTAATATTTATTTTACTAATGTAGAGTTCGTCATCCTTAGTTTGAAATGTTGATTTCGTATTTCGTACAATTTCTATTATTAACTTTATTCGTCGACATATTTATTAAATTAAACATAATATGAATAACACTTCAAAGCTGTATGTTTTAATATGAATTACCAAATTGATATCGAAACAGAGCTCTACTTTTATTTTCGACCAAGTTTTACGAGACCCAAAACTTAACCAAAATGAATATTGATTAGACATATTTTCATTTAAGTATAAGCCTTATATACGAATCGTTATAAGACCCTACACAACATATAGGTACGGTTTGTAGGCATCGCATATGTCATAGTATAATTATAATGTGTTTGCGCGGCGCAACGGGGCGGCACTAATACGGACCCGCCTACCGCGCCCTAGCCTTTTTTAACTTATTATTTCATACGCTATTTCGATACTGAATTAATGGATTTTTAAATTAATTCCCATTGTGGTTAGTTTGTTTAGTCGCGGTTTAAGTGATATTATATGAGTATACTTCTAGAGGTAGAGTCAACATAATGTAGTTACCATAACTTTTAAATCATGGAAGCTTTGCTGATACATTTGTCTATGATATAAAAATATCAATAGAGAAACAATATTTAAAAATGAGCAAATCAAATCAAACAAAACTTATACAAATTTTTATACTGTTATGTAATTAGGGGCAAAAATAGGTAATTATGAAGATTTCTGATTATGAAGTAACATTAAAAAAATTAAATGGTTAAAGTATAAAAATGAACCTCCACCTTATATTCTTTATGTTTCTATGTATTTTTTGCCATGATCTAGTTAAATTATGTACTGTGTCATAATTTTAGGAATAGATACAGTTTTCTTAACGAACGTAAGAATTTAGACATTTAATAAGTGAATTGGTGAAAATAATAGATATTCAGTCAATATTTTTTTGGAAATCAATTTCATATCTATTGTATTACTGTATACAAATATATTAACGTATTACACCTCCAAATACAATATACATATAATATATAATTAACGAATACAGATGAAAGCGCTCCAAACGAGGCAACTACCTCAACACACGCAAATTAACAGCTATAATTACATGTAAAGTAACAGAGGGTTGAAACCGCCCTTTAGCTAACGTTTTCATGTTTTATAATCCCGTTTCATGCGTTATTGGCGTCGGTAAACCCTTTGTATGGGCCGCTCGCTCGATTACCGTGCGACGTTTCGGAGACTGGGGTTTATTCGTTAATTTTAATTAATATTGTATAATATAGGCATTTGAGGTGTGGGGTTTCCTTGACGATTCGCTTTTGTTAGATATGTGTGAGGCTTCTTATAGAAATAAAATTAATAAGTAGCAACAACTGAGTATTTTGCTGAATGTGGGAAAAAATCTATTACACTTGTAATAATCTTATTATTCTTCTTCTACTTGTATTATTAATGACATGGTGAATATATATTGTGACGAATCTGAGGATTTCATTGAACTAAGTTGTAAGAATTTCGAAATTTTTTTCGAAGGTTAGTCAAAAAAACTATAGTTATTTAAATACCACTTAAAACTATTTTGTATGTGAGCTATTTGCGTATTTGTTTTTCGTTCTGTCAATGCTAATAATTTCACAATGAGTGCACCCTCATTGGTCGCGCGGGCTGTATCGTAGGGTACACGCTTTAATTGCTATTTTACTTGTGTTATGTGTACAGTGTTTTGGGGGATTTGCTGTGTATCCGCCGTTTAGAGAAGATACCCGTTATTAACGTCATATTTCGAGTTATTAATGTGTTTGAGTAAATCTCAAATGGTGAGTGGTGAATTTTATGAGGGATATCATTACTTAACAAGCGTTTCTTGCTATAATAGTGTTATTTTTTTGCAATCAGAGAGATTTTTTATTTACTTTGAATTAGAATATCCCAATGTAGAGTTGGCCGTCACTTTTCTATTTCTGGTTTAAGTATTCGAAAATTTCTATTTTGAATATAAGCTGTTTCTAACGTCGACCAGAAAAAATATGGAGTATTCAATTTTGCTGATAAAGCTAAGTTGTGTCACGTTGTGTTTTAGTAATAAACTAACTACTATACCTACTAACAAATGACGATCGGACTCTACAATGTACCTTAATATTTTTATAATTTAACCGTATACTCAATCACTACAACGTAAACTTATGTTTACAAAGTAAAAGAAAATATGCTAAAAATTGGTACTTGTTTAAAATAAAATTACCTATCATATATATTTTGCAAATGTAGTAGAGCCAGTTTTTTTACACATTCAAATATACTGTAGACTGTACAGATTCATTCCACTCCACTGATTTTGCATTGATACATATTCTAAGAGACACTAATAATAAATAATCGTTTAACTCTTTGATAAACATAATATGCTTTGTATAGTATTTGCCACTCTTTTTATGTTTATATCCAATAAATAAGTAGATTAAGTACCATAAGCTTCAATAGTTATGAATATATTGAATAGCCTTACATAACCATGAAAACAAAATCCACAGATTCAAAATAGGAGACGAAAATGCAAGGGTTCTGTAGGTACCTACTACCTAGTGTACCTAAACAGATCAAAGGGTTGCGGCGTGCTTTGAGCGTGCCGCCGCCGACAGGCGTATGTACTCGAGTGTGTATCACATACGCTTATGTATGGGATTTTAATGTGCTATGTATATATCGTGATGGTTTGATAAACGTGTGATGGGTGTGGGTATTTAATGTTTCGTAAATATAGTTGAAAAGTAAGGTATTAAGGTTTCAGAAAAGTATGAAAATTTCGTACGATTTTATAAAGGATCAAGAAGAAGTTTCATCGGTACTCCTACATTACCTATGTATATTTTAACATAAAAATAATAGTTGACCTAAAAATCTTTATAAGTAGGTAGGTACCTACATAATTTGAGAATTTTATAAATTGATTCAAACGTTATGATTGCCTTCATTTCAAATTGATAAACTTCTTCTATAGTTACAGATAAATAATATAGTATGTTGTTCGTCGAAAAATATTTATTTTTCAAGGTGCCAGGAAGTCTGCAATAATAGTATATATGTATGTATACGGGGAATTTCCCGTTCGTTTGATATTTTCCTTCATCGGTTATCTGACGCAAAGTTTTCAATATGGTAATGCCTATAATAATCTTCGGCTTATACGTTTCCTTATCTTTGTGAATATATATATTTAAGATAGTATGAAGAATAATAGGTAAATATATGACTAGATTTGACACCAATTTTGCGGTTATGAATATGTCATAATTTAATTTCTAAAAATTATATTTACACTGAATTTTTTTATTGAGAATTTACCTATCTTTCTAATTCCGTTTTTTAAATTATTAAACTTGGCAGTTTAGACTGTTCTAGTACGACCATAATGATATTAGATATTTAGAATTAATTGTGAAATAAAGAATAATGAACTCTAGAAAAAAATTTGTGAGTATTCAGTGCTTTACTAGTCAAACGTGTCCACTATCATTGAGTAAACTTTCTCAAACTCAAGAAGGAAACTGAAGATGATCCAAATAAACCAGTCCATTTGCCACAGCTAGGCCTAACGATAACATAACTTACTCGTCGCATAAATAAATATTTAACCAGTGCCATATATCGCACTAATTTACTACTACGGAACCCCATAATAACCATTTATCAGGTCCCTGCGAATAAATATTCTGCGACATTTTTCTTCGCCTTATCTAAGGCTCAGGCCAGACGTGATTTTGTCTCTTTTACTCTTACGTGTTGGCGTGGTGTCGTCTCGCTTCCGCGGCGTTTATCGGAACCCACCTCCCCTTAGTGCGCGTTATTTAGTTTTGGGTCCTTAATGGATTTATTCTTCGGGTCCTTTGACCTTGTCTGTTTGTCTTCCAGTTTGAGTTCACTTCTGAGTTATTTCGGGTCAAAAGAAAAGACTTGTTCCGATACAGTTTTTTGTGTCACGAAATGTAGAGTCACACGTGAGATATTGTTGCATTCGTCGCATTACGCATATTATTTTGAAGAGTTCGCAAAATAATTAATTAGTTTAAACGTTAAATATATTTGATCCCTAACTGAACGAATTTAGGAAAAATTAAATACGAGAAAATGTAAAGAAGAGAAAATTATAATATAATTTTTTTTGTATAAAACAAATTTAAGCTTTTTTAATCACTTTCGATTCACACCAACAATAAAATTTAGGATTTTCAATAGTTCATAGATGTTTTTAATCCTATAAAAAAATGGAATAAAATGCTAGGAATCCTTGTTAGCGAATACAAATAAAGTGTTCAGTCGATAAATAGGATATTGCCGAGTGTAAACCAATTTCACGGCGACTCACACATAACTTTATTGTGGTTACTATGAATGTGAAGAAATTGGAAACTCTTACTGATATTATAAAGACGAAATTAACTTTATCTGTATGTTTTATACCTGAACCGCGGAACGGTTTTGGATGATCATTTTTATACGGAAAGATGAAATCACGCAATAGACTTGGATAGACTTTGACGGAAAAATAAAATTTCAGAAAGAGTGTAATTGAGATTTTGCGATATAAACACGTAAGATTGTACTAATACCATTTGAAGTGTAATTAATAAATGTGAACTAGCAGTATATCGTTATAAATAATATTTAGTTTTTTTTTAATGAAACCTAACCTAAAAATATTTAAACGTTGACATGAACCAATCTCAGAAATTTTTAAGTTTATAAATTGTTAATTAAAATAGTAGAGCATCCTGCGTCGCGATCTCTACAACTTCATTTTTTTGTTTATACCGTCTCTCAAATGTTTATAGGATATTATATTTAAATAAATAAAATGTGTTCTAAAACACACCTATAGTATAAGCAAAGTTGCCATAAAAATACGATACCGTTATTAGAAAGAAAAACTCACATATTTTATATTACATTAACATATTTTTACTATAAAACAGAAATACTTTTAAAATTAATTTCTTCTAAAATTTCACTGACTTGATGGCCAAAACTTCCGATTCAAAACTTACAAGATTTGTAAGAATTTTGATAGTCATAAAACAAAAAAACAAAAGTAAAAATAACTTTTTTCTATTTGTAATAATAATAAAACACAAATACATAAGGAAATACTTTACAGAAGCGTAATCTTCAATAGGTATCGAAATTAAAAATTCCATAACTGCTCCGTGCCGTTGTCCGGGTTTGAGAAAAACGTTCAAAGCCAACCTAATTGGATACAGACTACATACCACTACAAAGGGGGATGTTTGAGATAAAAATGAAAATTAAATCTTCCAAGCGGATGGGCAGAGTAATGTTTTTGACGGTAGGGAGGCCGGGGGGTGTCCCGCAAATCGACTATCAAAATGCCGAGGAAAAAAGTGTTGCCAGACTGTGACCGACCGCGGATTGCCATTTTGTGATTTTTTTTTGTTTTTTTGTTGTTGTTTTTTTTTAAATTATTCCCGTCTGTGATGCGTTGCGGTTGCGGGTTCCGCTGTTTTAGAGGTTGGTTTGCGTTTTTTTCGAGTTGGTGAATTTTTATCATGTGTTTTTTAGATGAACGTTGAAAAAGGAATGTATGTGCAAATGATAATGAAACGAACACTTAAAATCAATTTTTTTATCAAACTGTAAGTGAAATTGTGATCCATAAAAGCGAGAATTATAAACATTGGTGTTTGAAATGAACTTAGCATAATTTAACCTATTTAATATTTTCTTCCCAAAACACGACATTGTTCGTAAACTACAAATTATCTGACCTTTTTTCATCCCCATATCTCCATTGCACATTGGCTGCGGTCCAGGGCTCAAGCTATGAATCTGGTACGGGCTGCGAGTATCGATCTGCGTCGGCCAGGGAGCCCTGGGCCAGTTGGGAGCTGCTCCCGGAGTGCCCAAGAGCCGCAGACGCTCGTACACTGGTGTAGAACAGTCTGTAGGTGGTTGCTGGTTTGTGGACTTCTCCTTTTGGGCTGCCAGGTTCCGGAGTACTCGGTTGATTGATGACACCTGGAAAAGAGGAGGCGTTAGCGAAATTGCAATAAAGGACTGTTGAAAAAAAAATGGCTTATCTATAGCTGCCGGAACTTCTGTTCCGGCAGTGTTTAGGTAGATGAAGCTTTCTAGAGCTATTTTTAAAGTAACTCGATTAATCTCTACGGAGATTGGCAAAAGTGGCCAAAAGTCAAAGGAACTTTTATCAAAACTCTACATTATTCTAACTTATCATTGCTTTGCCATAAATACAAAAAAATAACAGTTTTTAACGTAGTTTATTTTGCAGACATTTATACCCTAAAATCTTAATGGTGCTTAAAATCGCATTCATTTCATAATTGAACCCTGAATGAATAGGAATTGATTGATGAAGCAGATAGCAAAATAGACGCACTAAAAGAATTTAACTGTGTCAGTTTGCTTTATGATCAGTGATGTATGATAAGCATGCCTATTTAGAGTTTGGGTAGCACTCGTATAAACAGCAATGTATTTGCCATAATGCTAAGTAAATTGATAATAGGTAAGTAAGAATAAAAACTATCGCTACTTTCTTTTGAAATTTATCAATCAATTTTTAAACAGCTTTATCTCGTTTTTCCTTCTATTAAAAAGCTTGAAAGTAAAAGAGGCAGAACACTAATTAAATAAACGATGACAAAATATTTTTATAATTAGGCCCTTATTACATGTTTTGCATATAGCAGATTTTATCTATATGTGGTAATTCATGGCTGGCGTCCACTAGGCGGATCGGGCCGGGCCGCATCGCAACGCAAAAATACGCCGGCCTATGTTTTGTATGAAACATCGTCCATTAGCGACGGATCGGGCCGGGGCGGGCCGCAACGCATTGGCGGATATCGCTTCGCAGGCGGATTTCTGCCGGCGGTGCGCTGCGGCCCGGCCCGGCCCGATCCGCCTAGTGGACGCAGGCAGGCGGATGTGAGCGGCGAGCGTCTGTTAGATAAAAATCCGCCTAGGCGGTCCGCCGCGCCCCGTACAGGTGGACGCAGGAGCAAACAGCGCGTCCATTAGAGACGGCCCGTTGCGATGCGGCCCGGCCCGATCCGCCTGTAATGGACGCCTAGCTTGATAGATTTACATAAGTTCACATCAACTTTTATCTAATAGGTATATTTCTATATTAATTAGACTGTAAATGTATACGTGATAAATTATTTGTGTGGTCCTATAGGAAGATAATATTAAGATATCGTTCGATGTCACTGATAATGTCGTCAATGCGAGATCAGAAAAGCGTGTAACGTACTTGGCGTCTTATTGGAATTTATGTATGTTTATTGGTATGTTTTATATATGTATATTATTATATCATTTCTATTTTAAGACTAATGATGGTTCAATGTTATATTCTTGTAACTAACAGGAAACTGCTTTTGAATATTTGTTTTTGAATAATATTTTGATGTTTTACTTGCAATGGTAGAGAGAATTTGATATAGAACACTACTTTTTGAACATAAGATGATGTTAAAAGTAACATCTTTACAAATAATTATCTGGTGGTAATCGAATCCTTCTACGATTCTTCTATTTTTATCACCTGAATATACAAGACTATCACCATTTTAGGAATCACCTTTCATTGCATCAATTATATCTTTCACTAGCTGTGCCGCGCGGTTTCACTCGCGTGGCTCCGCTCCTGTTGGTCTTAGCGTGATGATATATAGCCTATGGCCTATATATATAGCCTTCCTCTATAGCCCATTTAAAGAGGAAGGCTATATATATATATAGCCTATATATATAGCCTTCCTCTATAAATGGGCTATCCAACACCGAAAGACTTTTTCAAATCGGACCAGTAGTTCCCGAGATTAGCGCGTTCAAACATACAAACTCTTCAGCTTTATAATATTAGTATAGATGAGCAGTTAACAAAGGTAGGTTTTGTTTTAATTTAATATCAACTTATAGGAGAAGCATGCTAAGTGCATGTGACTTGATCTGATTTTAAGAAAGCTAATACATATTGTCTAAATCCTAGATAGTAGCTAAGCCTCAAGAAGATAGGATATCCAAGTCTCAAGATATAGCCTCCAGGCCACCCGGGTACGCGTAGACCAAAACTGTCCACACACCAACTGTCACACTGACATGTGACAGCGCGGCAAACGGACGTACCGGTAACTTAGACGTAGGGCAGGAAGGCGAGACACGGTAACACGATACGCAGACACGCGGTGGTCCGATCGGCGTGCTGACTGGCAGCTGGCGCGATGCCCGATCGAGCGAGAAAGCGCGGCACGTTCGAAAAACGAACGCTCGATTTTTTTTATTGTCTATGATTAGCGACTTTTTTTTTGGCGGGTAATTGAGCGCTGTGATTGTCGAATTACAATACACTTGTAGTTAAACGTTGGGTTATAAATAAGCACGGTCTAAAAAACTTAAGTAGGTACGCAGTACGCTACAATTTTAGGAAAATGTAAAACCTTCATGATTTTATACTTTTCTTTCTTATTAAAAAAATATCAAACTTGTTATAGTAGAGATGTTAAGGTTAACTCCCACCTACTTATTGATCTAAACAAATCTTAGGGATACGAAAGCAAATATACATATTTTTTTTCTAATTGACTCTAATTATGCCATTTCTTCATGTCTAAAAACCCATGAAACATAAACAATAACATTGAATTAAAATTGTCCAGTTCAAAGATACTGTTATTGTTACAGTAAAGAATTCTTAATTGCAATCTCAGGTGATCGGAATACTTCGATTAGAAAATTATAACAAGGCGTCTAATTAAAAGTCGACAATCTTGACTGTCCGACTAGAAAAATGGCTCTCAAGGGGTTGCAACTTATAAAATTTCCTAACAAAATGAACTGAAAATTTTTAACAAGGAACGAGTGATGTTTTCAAAGATTGAACGCCAATGATTCGTGCCAATTAAATATTTGCTATTTTAATAATAGACAACAATTTTAAATATTCAAACGAAGCTTTAAAACGAAAATGAAATCTGAGAAAACTTTGGCATGAATGCGTATTAAAATAAGCATAACAATATTAATGAATAATACGAATAAAAACGTAAAGATATTTTCCTACAGACTAGAGTGCTCTGAAAGCTTTCAAAGGTGCGCGGTTTGTAAAAAACAATTATACATAACCATAAACAAGCGGTCCGTGTAGAAGTGTGGCCATGTGTGAAAAACGTCTGTGCGCTGGTCGTTTGTAAAAAAATAAACTCTGCAAAGGACCTGTAAATGCTTCCATAATTCGTATTACACACTCATTGACTTGTTTTCACGATTGTACTCGACTAATTCACCAATTAGTAAATAACCCTTCTGTTGTAGGTATTTATGTTTATATCTGTTTACACATATTAATTTTCTTTATGAGAATGCATTTAGACAATGTCCAGTTAACAATCGTTTCTCGTTCGGTTGGACTTAAATAGATTTTTTGTGGTTTCAAATGTTCACGGGGAATTAAGTTTACAATGCAGTTAACGTAAGTAGTGACTAGTGAATTACGTATATTTATTGGAAGGATTTAACTCGTAAATGTCAAGTTAACATTTTTTTTAATGTTCTTATACAATGGATATATCTTTTGAGATTTGGATTGTAGAGTCCTTGCTTGTTAAATGGTATAAGTAGTTTTTAGTATAACAATTTCATTTATGTTTAATATCTATAAAATACAAATTTGCCACATTTTGCGTTAAAATATTTTCAAAAGTTTAGATTAGTTTCTTAAGTTCGATTTGATGTCGCATATATTCGTAGCTGATGTGATTTGATTTGATAGCGCAAAAAAAACTGTATAAGAAGCTTCATATAGAAAATAAATAGAAAGATTCACTTACGAAAGAAAAGAACTTAAAAAATACTCTACCTTTTACTCCAAAAACGTACTTTTTATAAAATACTAAACCAATTACCAAATAAGCAAAATACCTACGTAGCGGAGCTTTCATATTTGTAGCTCTTTAGTATTTGTAAGATTGATATATCTCAAATTATTGGTATTACATTTTTATGTAGAGCAAATATTTTGTTTTAATTAAATCACATAAGACTGATTTAAGTATTTACTTCAATTAGTATTTAAAGATTGACATTTTATATCTTGGCTTACATGCCTATTAAAATAACGATATCATATTAAAAATATAACATAATCGTAAGCTACTAGGTAACATAATACTTTACGTAGTCGCTTACGTTCTTGTTTACGAATATGTAGAGTCTATCTAATAGTATGTACATTGTACATATAATCTTTTGAATATATTCAGAGCAATTTAATTTAGTATGGAAAGATGTTTAGTAGGTATGTAAATAGGTATTTATTGTTCAGATTACAAATGTGCTAACCATAGAAATATAAATAACAATACACTAGAACTGCTATAATGTCATAATTAGTATGAAAACCACTGTCACCAAAACATTTAAACCGATAGCTAAACAGTACACACAATTAGTAAACTATGAGTTTATTGGACAGCTTCATTTTAGAGAAAACTAACTTAAAAAATAAATTCAGAATTTTAATATGTCGCACGCACGATTTTATATCCTGTGTTTTGAGCGTTTCTTCTCGCGTAAGAAGTACTTGAAATAAAAAATATAAACGCGCGACATCCACGGAATATTCGTATAACGAAATGAAATTCAAACACCATACCGACAATCGTAGCCCCGATACGAGAAGTCGAGTTTTGAATACAAAATAAATTACATTATACCTACCGTACCTACGAAACGGTACAGTAAAAATGAAAGGTACCCTCTAAATACCGGGTGAGGTGAAGCGAAAAAATTATCTTATATTTGTTCAGACGCCGTGAACGTAGGGCGAAAATACTTTTCAATAAGCTTAGGGATTTTTTTTATTTTTACCACGGCCATCTTGTAAACGAATCGATGGGAGCATTTAATAATTCTAATTGCATTTAATCGGTTTATAGAATGCTTGGAATGCATTTATTTTCATGGATCTTGAGGGTAGTATAAAGGAAATTGAAGATTTTCATTTTAAGTATGTAATGCCGTAATTTTATTGAATTAAAAGAGAAAGGTAATTAAAAGTAAAAGGTAAATCGATTGAGAGAAGTCAACTACTGAAATATAATATGATAGATTAGTAAAATTAATAAAATGAAAAAAATATATATTTGATACAAAAGTATCTGAAGAACTTCCTAATATTTCATGAACCATTATAGACCATCTAACAACATTTATGTATTAGTCTGTATAATTTGTTAAGCATAAAACCGTTACACACACACAGGTAGAGTTACGTTATTTTATAAACATTATTAAAATATTCCCTCTATATCGTGTTTAAAGTCTCTGATCTAAAAATAAACCCACAGTTCTACCGAAGGGGCGGTTCTAGGTATGTTATTAAAATACCTAAACGTATCTACTACATGATGGTTTCACACAAAACGCCTACGACAAGAACTAAAATTAACTACATGAGTTTTGTGACACTTTGGTAAAATATATATATTAATATATATTAACCTACCATTTTCCTTTTTTATGTTTTTTAATATTTGAATTGCAACTTCATATTTAAATACCTAAACCCAATAAAACATCCAAATAAGTTTATTAGCATCAAATCTTCGAGTTGCAGGCAATTAAATTCAATCTTCATATTCATTTCTTTCGTTTACGTATTTATCATTTGCAAAAAGCCATTTAAAACTATCGCGCTATCTAGTACAACGCTCGCTTACTTCGTTCAGAATTATAATGTCGCTGAATAAAAAAGCAGTGCATTACTCTCAGCATTGTTGAATACTGAAGGGTCCTTCACAATAGGCAACCTGCTGGGTGTATTGTGCGCGAAGTCGGCACTTTGCGAGTCAATATTTTGGCTGACTTTTACTCTTGTCAGATGTTTTAAATCTTTGCAACGTAAGCGTACAACTGCGCACCTCGCAGTGCGTCGGGCCTCGCTGCATTTCATTGATTATCCTTTTGTTTTTAGGGTTCCGTAGCCAAAATGGCAAAAACGGAACCCTTATAGTTTCGTCATGTCCGTCTGTCCGTCTGTCCGTCTGTCCGTCTGTCACAGCCGATTTACTCGGAAACTATAAGTACTACAGTGATGAAATTTGATGGGAATATGTGTTGTATGAACCGCTACAAAAATATGACACTAAATAGTAAAAAAAAGAATTGGGGGTGGGGCCCCCCATACATGTAACTGAGGGATGAAATTTTTTTTTTCGATGTACATACCCGTGTGGGGTATCAATGGAAAGGTCTTTTAAAATGATATAAAGTTTTCTAAAAAACATTTTTCTTAAAGTGAACGGTTTTTGAGATATCAGCTCTCAAAGTCGTAAAAAGTATGTCCCCCCCCCTCTATTTTTATAACTACGGGGTATAAAATTCTAAAAAAAATAGAGGTGATGCATGCTAATTAACTCTTTCAACGATTTTTGGTTTGATCAAAGTATCTCTTATAGTTTTTGAGATAGGTTGATTTAACTGTAATTTATTATATTTGCTGCTACGGAACCCTTTGTGCGCGAGCCCGACTCGCACTTGGCCGGTTTTATTTCTTTTCACGTTTTGAATTTCGAATTCAATGCGAAAATCTGGTGTTGATGCAGCGTCATTACTATATTCAGCCTTTTGTTGCTTTTTTATCTGTTGAAATGCTTACTTAATACGAATGCGCACGCCGCGACGCTAATTAATGAATTTCATATTTTGCATAAAATATTTAAAGGAGAATATCAAACAATGACTTGCGAAATTTGAATTATTGTATACTTAATTCCGCGTGATAAAAGGACAAAAGAATTCATGCTTGGAATAATTGAAATAAAGCTACCACAAGACGCCCCTTGACTTAAGAACCGACGCCTTCTGAATTAAAAAAAAAAAAACTTTCCCGCCCATGCTCGATGACAGCGCGGGTCAACATTTAATTCGAGTCATTCCCACGATTTGAAATTTCAATTTAATCGTTAACTATTGTTGTTTGCAATCAAAGAAATGGGTCAATACGTAAAGAGCTCATAAATTCTATTGTTTGATTGAGACTTATAGGCAGTTTATCAATACGGCATTGCATTGTGACGCGGCGGGGTGCGCCCATACAATATTACAAGAATCTAAGGTGTTTCGTTCCTCATTCTGATTCATTTGAGAGTGAAATGATATGCAACCATTTATTAGGTGCTTTCTCATGGTGGCTGCTGGGCGAATCGATCCGTGAATTATTTCGTCAATATGGTGGGGTACTTAATTAATTTTGTTTGAATTGTATAACTTGGAATTCGCCGATAAATATGTATTGTTCGTCCTTTATTATTTACGTTGAAAATTAATATGTCAATACATTTATATTTGTTTTGTTATTTCCTTTACTGAACAAAGTGAATAACGAAGTGATATCCAAAATAGATTTTCTTCGAAGGGGTAATAGGGAAAATATTATAGTAAATCACATTTTATATATTATTCACCTTTCCGAGTCGGCAGATATATCGCTATTTTCCGCGGAATGGTCGACTGTTTCCAGTATGAGCCCAAAACCCCCGAAAGGGCTGGCGTGAAATTGATTATTGATTTATTTTATTATATTTTTAAGGATGGATAAGGGTGGCTTCCTTTCGAGCTTGGTAAGAGTGAAATAATAGGAAGTGTGACGAAGTGATTGCGCCGGTCGTAAAAGCGTGATAAATTGTTATTTTATTGATTGAGGTTAGACTTATATTTGAGTAAGGGTCATCCTTAAATGGTTAAATACTCATTGTACATATTTCAATCTGTATGTTTAGCATAAAGCTTTTGGGTTTATTAAAGACATGTAACTTTTATATGTATTTTTATTAAAGTTGTTTAAACTATCATTTTTATAATATTATCATGTGTGTTATTTATTTTTATACTGTAATAATAAACTAACACATACACTCCAGGGCACAACGAAGATTTCTTTAAACTACCAAATAATAAAGTGAAAACAGGGAGGGTCAACACAATTAAATACCTTCATCTTTGAGAATCAACCAAATGGCAAAAGTCAATTGTGTTTATTTCATGAACCGCTCCGAGTCGTCGATAATGGTGATTTTATTTTAATGACAATAATCATTATTATTAATATAATGTATTATATTCGGCACGAGGATGAACGCTCGACTGAATCATAAAGACTGGTAACGGACGTTTTTACGTTTATATTTTATGAAAATAAGCGTTACTTTTGTTTGCTGTTAAAACGTGTTCGGTTTGACGCGTGCTATTGTGTGCTATGAAATATACTTTTGAAACAATACAAGTCGACGCGTTGAAAGGTGCGCTTGAGTAGGTATAGTATGAACTGAGATAAAAAAAGATAATTAGGTAATAATGATATTTATGAATAATTATAATGTATAGTTATTTCTGATGATATAGTATACCTAATTGAACAAATGTTTCTTAAGCACATTACATTCGAATACCTAAACGGTTTGATATAGCAACATAATATTATTTAAATTTTAAAGTTTATCTTTTATATATTGCATCAACATAAAAAATAAAATAATACTACATAGTAAGTTTGTAAGCAGTGAACTTATCAAAATTTGTCGTAGTTCAATAAGTGTGAACTACAACTAATTTAGATCTATACTCTAGTAATAAAATTTGCAAATTGCAATGAATATAATAATTATAAATCAAACACCAACCAAACTGCGGCTGCGCAATCGTCTATAATTACGGACAACTGACACCCTGTAATCACCGAATTAAATCTCCCAAAAAAACTTCATAAATATTCATTTAAGCATATCTCGATACTATTATTACATTTAATACCCACCCTCGAACAACAAAACCCGACAAGGACATCGTTTAAGCACAAAAGCACTGCACACTGCATAAAATTATAATAAATATGAGAAAGAGCTATAAATTATAGTCGGAGCGAGAAAGATGGGTAGAGCGGTCATCGCGAATGCTATTGCAGTGTTGCCACATTCGTAAATCGCGAGGTGACAATAGTGACATGTCATTTGGGGGCATCAATGTTGTAGGGTAGTTGTAATAAGTCATAACTCATGTTAACTCGAGGAGGGGTATCGTAATGACTATGAATTCTGATTTAGATCGAAACCTATTATTGTTGGGTGACGACGCTGTCAACGCTTTTCTTAGGGTCGACGTGATCTGTGAAATTATTGTAAAATGGCTTTAAATTCGCCGAATTATTGGGATCTATGGGAGCATGAATGTGGTCCTAACTAAAGAAGATTGCATAATTGCGTCTTGACTGCTTTTTAATTATCTATCCGACCGGCTTCGGCGTAAAAATTGGTTCAATTGTCATGGTCTAAAAGAAACAGTGTCTGGCTGCTGTCTGCGCCTTTGAACGTTCATTTCCCTATATAATACGCACGATAATCTGCATCTATAACCACAGATGTAAGCTGTATGTATAGAAGTGAACGCTAACAGTCGCATTTAGCTAAACAAGCAGAATGCGTGGTCAGTGGATGGCGTGTGTGGAATGCTAATCCAGATTGGGTAATGAATGGTCGGCTGCGTTTGGCCGGCGAGCTTTGAGTCGCATATTAGCGTATTGATTTGTTTCATCAACTATTCAATACTTGGTATCCCTTTTACTTTTGTGCTAATCTTCTAATATGTTTGCACGATCGCGATGTTTGTTCCCGAGATATTAGTGACTATAAAAATCTAGCGAATAATTTAATACATATATTAACAAGCTCTACGCTCTTCTACGCTTGTAGAGCTAACATAATTAACATAATCTTTTATGACTTATAATATTTAAGTATTTTTAAAACATTTTATGTTTTTTTCGTAACCAAATTATAAAGTCAAGAACGTCACTAAGTAGTAAATTAAACTTTGGTTCAAAGAGTCATGCGGACACACTTTTAAGTTACTGGCTACTTACACCAAACTCATTAACATATTTTAAGTAGCTTACCTACTTCCATCAACATTAAATCCACTTTTCGAACATTTTTACTTATTACTATATTCAGGAAAAATATATACATAACATAACCTCACTTTTGCATATCCGCCATATTGCGAATAAATAAAACCGATTCCCGTAATTCCAACATTTTACACATTTCAACGACCATTAACTAATTTGAATATATCATAAATAGGGAGATTCCTCAAGCGGGTTGAAGTGGGATTAAAATTAAACTTGCGTAAAACGTATAGCATATGTCGATAGCGAGGGCCGCACCCCACTAAATAAGATTTTATTCTTTTAAAAAATAAATAAAATCACGCTCCCAAGTCCCTGATTGTGAGCAAATACGTAAAATTAATTAGTCTTGGAAGCTTTTTTGATGTTTAGTTAATAGATTGGCTGTGCTAACGGTTTTTCTTGAGACTATTTGTGTAGAGGGCTTCTTTATTGTAACTTTATAATTTTTAAGTTACATAAACTTTATTTTTATAATTTTTTGATGGCTATTTATTCCAAGTTTCCAACTTTCCAGCAGAATTGGTTGCTTTTAGTTATTAACTTAGAGAATTATCATATACAGATAACAGAGGTTGTTTTTGTGAGGAAATGTTGAGGCAAATTGAATATCACAGAATTCACAGACCATATTTATTATGTGGCATTCAAATATAAGCTACCTACCGAAATTACAACTATACAGTGTGGACATTTTCGATGGGAAATATCGATGGGCTCTGGAAATAGCAAATTTTATTTTTTTTAAATTTTTAGTTAGTTCAATTCCCGGGCGAAGCAAGTGAATTTTCGCAAATCTTTGAATGCAGATCTATTTCTATTGAAAAATAAAGGAATATTTCCTTTAAGCAAAATCTGCTATCTCCAGTATTTCAAGTACTTTCCCTCCAGGGTCCATCGAAAATTTCCACACTGTATAAGGTAAACCTACATCTTACAAAGTAGTTATAATTATAGCACCAAAGAAAACAATCCTCAGATGAACATACAAAGACCTATCATAAATACACAGAATTTCCATTACAAAATTTAACAAGATAATACGACAAGCAAATTAAATTCCCTCACAACGGCTAATGTTTATCAAAGAAAGCCTAAGAGGCTGATTATGACTGTTTGGTAGTACTCCGTTTGAAGTGCAGTGAAGCGTTGTGGCCCTAAGAATGCCTTTAACTGCGTAACTTGCTAGGCAAATATATAAGGTATAGAGCACATAGGTATATAATATTTGAAGGTAAATGGAGATGAAAGTAACTAGTTTGAATGGTAACAAGATTAATACTAGGTATTTAAAATTTTGTATTATAGAATTTTGGAATATGCCCATGGTTTGTATATAAATAGGTAAATATACAGAGCTTATGCCATTTGGGAATAATGTTGTTAACTAAAAACATACTCAGATTCAAAATAATCGTCTTTTTATTTCATTGTGTAGATGTAAAGTTGCATCAAATTTATGGTAACTTAGAAATACTTAAACTAGAGATTTATTGATTCAGTGTTGTTGGTAAATTGATCATTTATGTGATTTTCAGTATGTGGATAGTAAATTCTGAATGTTTGTATGTATGGCTAGCAATTTTGTCAAATTGTGGGAGAGTACAGTAGTAGAGTCACTGCCACTATAGTGACTCTAACTATATGAAATAATTCGTCGTAAGCAACGAAATTAGTTATACCTACCTAACTAATTATGTTATTGTGATAAAAAAGTTCTGTAAATGATATAATCTATGAATAAGCCACTTTAAACTACGTTGTAAAATGCACGTGTTCCTTTTAATTGTAATCAAATAATGAGAGATTTTTACAAACTAGACCCTAGCCTAATAAAAGCGTTTAATTCGTTACAATACCCCAATATGTAGTCCCAAGTTGATAGTAATCTCGTATTTTATCTAATCAAGTATCTGTTGATATTGCGTACAGGGGTGTGGTACGGTCAGAATAAAAGGCAAATATTAGTCATTAGTAAGAGACCTAATCTCGAGAGATTTTAAAAGTGCGATATTATAGGATCGTATTCAAAATTTCTCTGAAAAAATACACTTTATCAATAAATAAATACATAAATCTGTGTTGACATTTTTATTTTAGTATCTACCTATTCCTACCTATTAACTGGATACGCTATTGCTTGCTTTTTTTTTATCGTAAAAATTGTCTAATTCCGTTTCAGCATAAATATAATATTGAAAACAATTTTACTTGATCTTCACTTTATTTATTTTATTATTATTTCTTAGCAATTTTTTTGCTGTCCGTACACGTGGGATCACAAGTGTGGCATCTCAACTGTAGTGGACGAAGGGATTAAGCGCTAATATACTTACGCAATCCGTTCCTACTTGATTTTGATGTTGTAATTATACTGTGTATATTACATTGAGATGTATGTACTACGTACTAGAGAGGCGATCGCTACTACACTCTCTTTACAACGAGCTAGAGGCAAAAGTCACGAGTCTCATTAGTCTGTGCCGGACTGTGCTCCCCGCTTGCCGCGTCAACACGTGTTATTGCTCTGTTCAAAATGCCTTCGTGTGTGCTAAGATATTGTTTTAACAGTTCCTATAATACAAACAAAGCCCGAGGAGTGACTTTTCACCAGTAAGTTTCCTTATTATGAGTAAGTCATGCATTTTACTAATATTGTTATCATTTTGCGAAAAATCACCACGCGTTCTGCGTTTCGCGCCATTTTTCATAGACTAACAGCACAGACGTGACACTATCGATGAGTCTGTTAAAAAAATGCAACTGGATTTTTTAACTATGAATAATGAATATACAATATATACTAGGAAAGATTACCGTGGTGTAGTACCTAAATATTTATACTTTTACCTGACTACGCAAAGTGAAACGGTAGGTTATATTAAGTAATATTTATTTATTTACCTATTTTTTTTATTAAAAAAAGGTTTATCAACAGTTGTTCCAATAGGATTCAGATCAGCCATCAACATTGAATCATCGTATCCATTTAATTAGGGCTATTATAAACCAATACTCCAAAATTCGATTACATCATGAAGCAAAAACTGATAAAACTATTGATTACTACACAAAACGACAAAAGCTTACTAAATTGATATTATTTAAAGGAAATTAAAATACATAGTTTAATATATAATCCTCTTTTTATTAATTCCCTAGTATCAGTACCACCAGATAATACCGAGTAAACAGATTGCACAATGTGTCGCATCTGCGCGCATTGCTTAATCTTTGAACTTGAAGCCACGCCTCGCTCGTTCCACACGTACCCCACCACATCGGCCGCGCGTAATGTTTTTGTTTGGAATAACAACTCTAGTAGGTACGTAGTACATATTATCTCAATGGTATATTATAATATATTCATACGACGAATTATTACATTTTTTTTTTATAAATACATCTTCGTATAATCATTGGCAACATTAGGTTAGTATTTGGTTTTTTCATAATTTAGTAGAACTAGATTTATGCAGGACATAAAAATTCTGCAAAAACACCGTTTGCAGTAAAGAAAGGAAATAAATCCGTGAAAAGATGTTCTTGAAAATATAGCTTTTCCAGATTTAACTGAATCATATTATTTTTTTGTGAATTCTTAAAATAATAACATTAACCCTAGAAAGATAGTCTGCGTCAAAATGACTCCTGCGTTTTCGAAAAATAGCTGTATCTTTTTAAATGACGCGAATCCATAACTGTGCTTATAGGACATTTCATAAGTCACTGAGAGCTACCCTATGGTATACGTGTCAATAAAGTTAGTGTAACGGATTTTGAAATATAACGACTACGTGAGTCAAAATTACGCATGATTATCTTTACCGTGACTTTTAAGATTTTGACTTCTATGGTAGTTTGAATATTTTTTAGCTTATTATTACTGTATATTTTGACTTATGTTAAAAATTTATTTTTATACATATTGAAGCAAATATAGAAAACAATTGGGGATAGAAAATTGGACGAATATTGTATACTAGCCGCTCTTATGCAAAGCGATGAGGGTCCCTGTGAAGAAACCGATAGTGAAGTAGAAGGACCACAAAATTGAAGATGACGAGCAAAGTGACAAAGAAGAAGCTTTTCCCGGAGGTACAAAGCAAAGATGATATATTACATTCAAGCAAAAGGCGGAGTAGATGCATTAGACCGAATGTGTTCCCTGATGTTCAATAGTAGGAAGACAATGAGATGGGCAATGGCTTTATTTTATGGAATCAATAAAATTGCCTGCATATTGCATATTAAATTTATAGCCACAATGTTAACAACAAAGCACAAAAACATCTGAGTCAAAAAAACATGAAATATAGAAGCATGGAGTTGTCTTCTTTGTTTATGCGTGGGTGTTTAGAATCGCCAGCTTTGATAAGATATTTGCGTGATAATATCTCCAATTTGTTGCCAAATGAAGTATCTGGTACATCGTAAGAAAGTTCTGAGGAGGCCTTCAGTAAAAAAAACGTATTTACTATACTTTTTGTCCTTCTGAAATATGACGAAAGGCAAATGCCTCCTGCAAAAAATGTAACATAGTTATATGTCGTGAGCATACGTTGATATAATGCTAAACTTGTTTCTTACTAATTTTTTATATAACTATATGTACAACATATATATAACATATAAAAAAGTCTGATAATTGTGGTCCAAAATAAGTTTTTATTAGAAATAATACGTGTTACAAGAATAATTGTAGATTTAAAGCAGACGTTTAATGTTTTCGTTTTTTTTATGTAAAAAAATAATTAAAAATAAATTATTTGTAATATTAATTATTCTAATATAACTGTAAATATATAATAACCTACAATTTATAGAAAAAAAAACAATATATCTCGACTTAGAGCTAACTAAAAAACATGCGTAAATTTGACGCATGACTATCTTTCCCGTACTACTCAATATGATTATCTTTCTAGGGTTAAATTATTGAAGTAATATTTTCTCAATAAAATAGCTAAACGAAACATTTCCAAAACTCTTCAATGCAAAACTAAAAATTCTACAGAACTACAATAAATACCAAATAATCTCGTTCAAAACTCGAATAAAATACAACACTTTAAATATTGCACAAGTCGATAATAATAAGAGGAAATAATATAAAAATTGCATCGACGCACGTGGCGTTTAGATACTTATCTCGCTTCGATTGTCACCCTTCGGCTCGTGTTAGTGATGAGCTTTGAAAAATACAAATATTATGCTCACGGAAAACCGACGTGAGATATAAAAATATAGTACCTATGTGACGTTATTAGGTTCTCTCTACTTGCGTAGTTTTATGTTTTGCGAAATTTTGTTTGTGGATTTGAACGTAGATAAAAAAATTGAATCTAAATACATAGACAATTTTATTAGAGTTTACTTAACTGTTATTATTATGACTAGACATTTTTTATAAAAAAAAGTTTTCTAGTTACCATTTTTTTCTAAATGAAAGAATTAAACCGGTGGAATCGGATGGTAGAAGTACGTAAAACAATTTGCCATAAATATTATTAGAAATGGAAGCCAAAGCTTGTATATTTTGTAGTTAGTACAACAACTCTACATTTTATGGATAGGTATGTATAATCTATATGGGTACTCCCACAGGGCCTGGTTTTACAGCCTGATTATCTTATCTATCAATTAAAAACAACATTAATAAATACTTACAGACGAACATAGCACTTTCTTTTTTGCAAGTCGGTTTAAAAACAACAAATACCTAAATTGCATGAAAATTTACGTTAAAAGTGTAAAATAGGCTATCAAATCTTATCAATAAGCTCTTAAACCGACCTAGATGCATAACTATTACAGATATCTGACGTTGATTGTTTTTAGGGGGTTGGGAAGTACCTATTGATTCAATCATGAAAATTCTACACTATGAGTGAAATAAGCTTATTTTATCCCGGACTAACATTATGAGTGAGATACGCTTATTTTTATCCCGAGCGAATCCAAGGCAAGCGGCTAGTATAAAATCCATATGGTACTTATAAAGAATCAATAAGAATTAAACTCAACACAATAGTCCAGGAGACGGTTGCGATCACGTGCCGGCTCGCCTTATTGCACTCAAAACCTGTAATTAACTGAGGGAGAATTCTATTGACACCTTAGCTGTAGTTATTGGTTTCATTAAATTATAAGTATTGTAATAAGATTGTAATTATGTGATAAGTGCTAGGGCGGTACGGAAAACATTAATTAATAATGTATCAAATATTCATAATACTTGCATAAGAGCGCTTATTTCTATCTAAATAAAACCGGCCAAGTGCGAGTCGGGCTCGCGCACAAAGGGTTCCGTAG
>CAJQZM010039688.1:41902-66018 GCA_907164665.1 Colias nastes
AAAACCGGCCAAGTGCGAGTCGGGCTCGCGCACAAAGGGTTCCGTAGCAGCAAATATAATAAATTACAGTTAAATCAACCTATCTCAAAAACTATAAGAGATACTTTGATCAAACCAAAAATCGTTGAAAGAGTTAATTAGCATGCATCACCTCTATTTTTTTTAGAATTTTATACCCCGTAGTTATAAAAATAGAGGGGGGGGGACATACTTTTTACGACTTTGAGAGCTGATATCTCAAAAACCGTTCACTTTAAGAAAAATGTTTTTTAGAAAACTTTATATCATTTTAAAAGACCTTTCCATTGATACCCCACACGGGTATGTACATCGAAAAAAAAAATTTCATCCCTCAGTTACATGTATGGGGGGCCCCACCCCCAATTCTTTTTTTTACTATTTAGTGTCATATTTTTGTAGCGGTTCATACAACACATATTCCCATCAAATTTCATCACTGTAGTACTTATAGTTTCCGAGTAAATCGGCTGTGACAGACGGACAGACGGACAGACGGACAGACGGACATGACGAAACTATAAGGGTTCCGTTTTTGCCATTTTGGCTACGGAACCCTAAAAAATATCTATCTTAACCGAATACATTTTTAGGAAGAACTATGTAAATTTTCTATTTCTTTTTTATGTCCCAATAAAATTGACCATTGAGTTTTCAGTATAGAAAGCTTTTTATTGAAAACTGTAAAGGGATGAGATTCTCAGATAAACATTCGTAATTATAAAATTCTACACAAATATTGTTGCATGAACGTGTAATTCGATTAACAGGATTTTATTTTTCCTATTTTTTTATCGCTGCAAGGCATTTGCATGTGGCATCGTCACAAACAGCAAAACTAAACAATTGTTACGAATACATATTTATTTGCCGGACCGATCACACTCAAGTTTAATATAAGCCTTAAATCCCACGAATTGTGGTATTAATTTCCCTCTGACGCTTCTAGCTTTAAAGCAACTTTATAACGAGATATGTCTAACCAAATTGAACTCTATGTTTAATAAATAGAATACAATTTCGAACAATTTTTGGCTATCAAATCTATTTAGCATTGTCATAGAAATTTGATCATTACTGCGTTGCAATAAGGTATGTTTTGCGGTGTGCGTAGGTTTAAGGGGAAGATGGGTAATACTGGACCACATGCATGTCGCGTGCGCGCCACGCGTTCCTGCGATAATCTTCTTTGACTCTCTTTGTTACAATTTGTTGCCGCGATATCCCAACCCCCGTGAGATCGCCGTCTCAGATATGATACGTAATGATATTTTAAATCAGTGTTCTGAGCTATTCGCCGGAACAATCTGCGCCTAATATCGCTGTATATTGTTTATTTATTTTCCGTGTGTAAATTTATAAGCCATTCTGAATGTGATAGGATAATAAAGGAAAGCGGTAAAGGATATATTTAGGAAACAGGTATAAAAATTTATATTCTTTATGCGATAAATATAAGTAGAAATAAGAACAAAGATAGGGCCTTCACAAGGGATTTAAAACTCGATTAGTTTTTACATTACAAAATTACGGCAGATTCCCTGCCTTTTGAGTGTACGAATGTTAAAAGACGTAAAATAAGATTAGGATTTTAACTTATACAGCTTATAATGTAATTAATGTAAACTGTTTGCGACAATTAGATTTTTTCAATTTTCAACATCACTCTTCTCCATTCGACTTTAGAACGAAATAATAAATATAAATGACATTGTGTTAAATTTTATTACCATGACATTTGCGACTTCGAATGTGTCACCAAAAAAATGGTCCAACATCATGCGTCGACAGTAACGTGACAAGAAAATATCGCGATACAATAAAATAAAGTTGTCATCCCCAGCAAAAGTGCCGGGAGCGTGCTAAATGCATTAATTTGGCCTGGATTTAGTGGCCCGGAAGTGATTTGCTACGGGAAAGCATGCTCAACACGATATGACCCTATGACAACCCTGACGACAATATACCCTCTCACCGCATATTTTTATTGTTAATTAAAATCGTACTGTAACATTATGGGTATTAATCACACATTTGAACGGCAAAACGAATCGTTTAGGGCTGTGTATTTAGTAAGGTTGAGTGGTTCCGCTTTTTTAGTTAAGGGTCGTTACTGTAAAGGTTTAACTGTAGTTTCAATCTTGTTTGTTATTGAGCTAAACGAGACGATTCAATAAGGGAATCAAATTCACACTCAAATATTCTACAAAAGTTCTGCTTTGAAATTATTTGTCAAAGTAAAGTATTCAAAATATACATTATTTTATATTATTAGATACAACTTTAGAGATATAACGCATTAAAATATTTTAAGTTTGAGAATTGAACTTAAAACATATAAAAGTAAGTTATAGGTACCGCAACAAATAAAATCAATTAATCGTATGTTAATTTAATATAGAATCCCGTTCATATTAATTTTAGCTCGGGCATCACATTAACAAAATCAGATGAGAGTTGACGTCATACTGAATCGATCCCTTGACGTTAATATATTCACCTTTAAGCACCCTTAAATGTATCTACGTAAACACGACATAACCCTGTCCTCGATAAATACAGAGAGCGTTTACATATCATCTACCTGTTTATAGATACCTAAGAGCCCACCCTACCCTCGCTGATAACTTAAAGACTTTATCCCCTGTACAGGAATTTTTACGGTAACAAAAGCCTTCATATTTTCTTTATTCGCTCCGTGTCAAAATCGCCCTGTTCCCCCCATCCATTGAAAAAACGTCCAACTCTTTCGCACCTATTACAAAGCCGATATCTTCATCTCATTTTATAGATACCTTCCATTTCGGGGTTTTATGTTTTTCTCGATATTCTTGGCGGAGTGCTTAATGCTTCTTTTTCTCGAACCGTCAACGACAGGGTGATGGCATGAATTTATTAATTAATTTATGTTAAGTATTCAGTAGAAGGGGTGTTTAGGAATTTGCCCGTTGCTTAAATTCGACTTAATGACTGTGTTATTTTCGCATCTTAATATCTTTTTGCGCCGTTTCTTTTTAGAGGCCGTAAAGAGTTAAGACTACAGTAAAGTGTGAGTTATACGTAGCAAATGTTTTGTTATGACTTCCATTTGTCAACACCCTTGTATGGAAAAATTCAGACTTATTAGGTACTTATCTGAATTATTTTTTATTTCTTTCCATAAATAATCATTTCTCTGTTTATAACTTAGTTATAACATCTTTACGGGCAGGAAAGAAAAAAGATTTCAGTTTTACATTTACATATTAAACAATAAACACCCATAACTTTCTAGCTATCTTAGTTTTAAAAAATTAAATTTATCATATTTAATATCTTACTATCAAATAAAATGATTATAAAATCCACATTTAATAAAACCAGCAAACAAAAGCATCAACCTCTATAGAGGCATCGACGACGCAAGGCACCAGTAGGGAGAGCCTTATTCAAAAAAGGGAAAGACGAAGAAAAAAGTTATAACGTCATATTGTTTTGCCAAGGGGTGGGAGGGGGCTAGTGCGGGAGATAAGGCGTTATGACATCCTATGTATATTTTAGTATGATGTTTTATACGATTTGAAATACGGATTTTAAAGTTAAGTTTCGTGTAGTAGTGAATGGTAAAGTGTATGTGGAAGCTTTGAATTATGTTAAAATGGTCTGAGTGCAAGCTTTTTTCTAATAATGAAATAATATTTATGCAATTTATATTTCAACTTGATTTATATGGTAGAGTCGATTCTGTTATCTTTTAATTTTAATTAAATAATGTAAATTTACTAACGTATATTCTCAGTATTTACTGTCTCATTAAGTAAACATTTTCATAAGGAAGACTAAAGTTTTTAACACATTTTTATCGATCAGCGTAATACCCTCAAATTTGAGCTACCTGTGTCTGATTTTTGAATAGTAATGAAATGTATTTTAACACTTTTAATTAAATTGATGACACATAACTTTATTGAACTCTTTTATAGAGAAATTCATTTGTAGACTGTTATGTAACTATCGATATTTTTATTTCTTATACCTACTCAAATAATTGTAGGCCAAGTGCACTAACAAAGAGTTTAAACGCCGGCCACAGAGTGTATTATTAAGCTGGTAAAGTCGTTTACAAGTAAACCTCAGGTGGTCATGTTGCATGACAATCGTTATTGTTCACATAAGCCTATTACATTATTGTACCACTTAATTTGGTTGAAATAGAAATCAATACATTAAAAACAATGTTAGAATTTAGATGAACCATTGGAAGACAAAAGTTCAACCACTCTGTAGTTTCCACTCTTAATTCAAGAATAATTATTTAAACATCGGAAAATGACAGAAAATTTTAGAAAATTCATGGTTCGTTAGTGAAATATAGTTTCCCAAGTGGCGATTTGCGATCTATAGATTAATTGAATTAAATAAATCAAACATTGAATATTAAATACGGAAATTTGTCTCTACATATTTCAGTTTTTTTCAGAAACGCTTTTAAATCCTAATATACATTACTGTTTTAGAGGTCTGCAGGTCTTCGTGCAGTATTTTTTAATGATGTTATATTAAACAATAAAAAATTACAAATTCATCGTCTTACAATGCAAATATCTACAATTACAATACGAATGTGATGTACGATCATTGCCATACGTGATGGATCATGGAACGTATGCGAGCGTCTTAAGAATAAAACGGTCGTATCTTCCAAATAATCAAGTATATCAAAAAGGTACTCACACTAGGTATATTATCCGAAGTACACACTCCTTCACTGAGCAGGCGATCTCTGATCTCCCAGGCGAATATAGAAGGACATTCACGTTTGTACTGGGCTATCTTGCTGACCACCTCTGCGGTGGCCACCCGGGGTTTAGAACCACCGATCGCACGAGGTCGAATGGACCCCGTTTCGTAGTATCTGTGAAGTAGAAGACTGTTTATATGGGCAATTAAATAGGACATATTGATGTGTACAAATACATATGTACATAGAAATATGAATTACATCATGGACAATTAAATTGGCTATGTTATGTATTTGTGAAATGTTTCAAACAGATTTTTTCGTTTGCTAACCAAAATGTTAAAAAATAAGATGCATAAATGAATATAACTATATAGAAACATTTTAATTATGCTGGCTGTTTCATACTCGTGAAAAAACTGTCAACTCACCTTTTCATTCTTGAACCAAAATATGTAGTTATATAATTTAAAGGAAATCATCGAAGGTTAAATTGGTCGTGAATATTATCTACTACATATTGAGCTGTAAGTTGTTAATATTTTCTCGAAACACGTGTATAAAATAACTTCGAGAAATTTTCCCTTTTATATATTTACTAGCTGTTCGGGAAAACATTGTTCTGCCTTGCTTCTTATCACTTAGGAATATGAAAAATAGGTATTTTTCCAATTCTTAGACCTACCTATATGCATAGAAAATTTCATGAAAATCGATCAAACCGTTTCGGAGAAGTTTTACTACAATCATGAGAATTGTTCCTATTTTTCAAAATGTTTTAGATCTAGGCTTATATTTCCAAAAAGATCTATATCTAGGCTTTTCATATTTACAATGTTAAAAAGGTTTCCTGTGCCGATATCACACGGCAGAAGTTTTTATCTAATATCAAGTTGCGAACTGGTTTGGTGTCAGGTTCTTGAAGACGTATTTTGTTTTATTACCTGGCCATATGTTTACTATGAGTTTTTTAGTATGCTAAAATATACCTTATAACGTTTGGGAAATGTTAACTGTATTGATATTATGAATTAATTATTAATCTTGTTTTTATTATTTACACGACTCTACAAGTATTTTATGTCATCGTATTGTTTCCCAGAAAAGTGACTAGCTCTTATTTAAAAAAATATTTTTTTGTGTAATAAATCTTCTCTATTGCTGTCTATTTATTTTTAAAAAATCTTCAAAATTTAAGTCGTTGAGCTTGGAAATCTTAGAGACAACATAATTTTGTATTCTGTTCACATCGCAAAAATGTTGTTGATTTTTATATACCTACATATGAGTCAAGGATAGAAATAAATATTAGTTAATGCAATTAAAAATATAAAATCTCCTTCATCAAATCGACATGGAATTCCGTTATCAGTAAATAAAACCTCAATATTCATATCAACCGCAAACTTAATAAAAATCAATATTCAATGCGTCATGAAAATAGACCGTGTCACGTTACACGTCTGTCACCTAAAACCAACCTTCGGAGTTACCTTGTCCGTCGAATAATACCGTCAATTTATATTTTCAATACTTATTCCATTAATCTCTTCGATCGGGTATTTTTAATCTGGCCGGTTTGGCTGTTTTGCTATGAAATGTGGTTGCAACTATGATACTGTGGTTGGGGCCTGTTAGACCTCGTATTGATTACAGGCAACATTTTTCGGATAACTGGGTGTAGTGTTGCCAGCGCTGGTCGGGATCTATGCTACTACGTTATGACGATTGTGGTTTGATCTTAGATATTACGATTGATTGAGCCGTTTGATTGATCCGGTTCAAGGATTAGTGGTGACTGAGAACAGTAGCCCAATATAATCTAATTTGAAAATTTAATCGATATCCTTTGATAAACACTTCTATATCTTTTATTATCCTTTCCGTTATTATCTTTTACTGTGTACCTGAGCATAGTTTTATTTGTCCAAGCTGTAGAAATATGATGTTAAATCCTCGATGATCTTCTGCCGCGTGGAGTCGGGCAGCAGCAGCGGTCTGCTGTTCACGTGAGGAATAAGTGAAATGTGGCAACAAAGCGACAATACGTTACCTGCCGAGTATCTTAGACACGCAGCCGTTGGAGACCTGCAGGATCCTGCTGATGTCGCAGGGCCGCGCCCCCGAGTGCGCCAGCTCGACGATCTTCTGCCGCGTGGAGTCGGGCAGCGGTCTGCCTCCTACAAACACGCCGCCGAGCTGGTTAACACCGCTGTGACCTGTTCACCACAAGCCTGCTTACTCTAATTAATCAAGTTTCCACTTCATGATGCACAGACTTATAATGTAACAGGTTCTGCCACAGCAATGCAGCGAACGAGCTTACAAGAAACGCAACGCAGGTGTGCTGCGTTTTTTGTAAGTTACAAGAATGTTATTTGGTTTAGTGAGTTAATATTTCTAGGTCTAAATACTACGTGGCTTGATCTGGCTTAGGGAGATGACATGCTAGTTTATAACTAGGAATCAGAAAAATGGCGTTCTTGAAATTATTGTTCTCATTCTTTTATAAGGCGATATGATTAACAATATTTCAAGTTTGCCGTGCACTTTTGTAAAAATAAAAAGCAAATTGTGAATTGAATAGCCGATCAATAAAAACGAAGTTGTTTTAAGCGGATTGTAGATACTTTATAGTTTATAGTAAATCAGAAGGCAAACACTACTCAAATCGTTTAGTTGTGAGAATCTGATCAAAATATTGACAACTTTTTAATACGACTTTTATATCATCTAATGCTATTAAATATTGTATCAACCTTGCCTTCTTCTCTGACAGAACTAAAAATATAGTCTATATCTTCTGAAACGGTGTGGGTAAATGATTTCCAATTTGTCTAACTAACAGGACAATCAATTTTTATTAACTTTGCCAAAGCAATACTACTGATCCTCTCAGTGTCAATATTCCAATCAGACTCATAATATAAACAATGGTGGTCACCATTACCTTTACCTTTGTGCGCCAAGTCGTCCATCCTGTCCAAGAGTTGGTCCGGCGGCCAGGGTGAGATGGGGGTGATCTGCTGCGCCGGCAGCATTGTGTATACCCCGTATTCTTCTATGGTGATGCCCTTTGTAAACACGGTATGAGTTTATAGTACAGGGTGCTTTTTTATGGTACAGGATGCTTTTTTATGGTAGGTACAGGTGATTTTTATGGTACCTACAGCTACAGGTTGATGTTTTTCGGAGGTTGTATTTTAATGTGATACGAAATTTGGTGGATAAAGAATATATTAACATCGTCAAAAGTATAGAATATAGATATTCTGAAGAAGAAGAAAAAAAAGACGAGGACAAAAACGAATTGGTTTTATTAAAAACGTAGAATGTTATTAGACCGTGCCAATGTGTTATTTAGTTCCTTGTAGAAAGGTAAAAAAAAAGAGTAACAAACTCATAATGTAAGGTCGATCATGCTTAGGTGTATTATTATTTTGTATTTCAAAGTAATTACTACTATTTACTAAAAATATCTCGTAAATACTATGAAACTATGTAATTGATATTGTTTGTTTCTATTGTAAATAAATTGTAATTACCTAGGTAAATAATATGTTTTTCTTATTGATTGCCCAAACTATTTTATTTGTTTAAAATCTTATTATATACAACATTCGTAAGTCATAAGATATAAGAGAAAAAAAGATAAGGCTTACAAAAAAATCTTCGCTTAAATTTTTTAAGGATTAAAGACTACGACGCCTTTGCCCTTCAAACTTTGGTCCATAATTAAACCTCTTTAGATTACCTCAAAAGAATCTATTATTGCCCTAAAATAGGTATTAAATTATTATTTTTTAAAGTTTAAATTGCGTCAGCTGGTTCATCAGACAATCAATTTTTGTATAAAAACGCATTTCATTAAAGAAACGAATCTTAAATGGCGGCGCTTATCATTCCCTCTCGCTTACACACGGCCGTACGGCATGCAAAAAAAATAGGGAAAAGTAAAATCACTAAAATGTATTTGATTTTCCCTATAATAGTTTTTATCATAAATTTACAATGACAATTATGTATTTGCGATAGTAAATAATGTTTTATTGGAATTTGACAAAATATGTTCTTTGGGAAAAGTTGTTCAGTTTTATGGGCTCATTACAAGTATTATGGGGATTTTGTTGCATTTTGTATACGTAAATATGATAATTCATATAAATACACAAATACCATAACAAAAAAGTTTGTCAATAAACAATTTGATTTTAATTAACATTAATTATTAATAAAATAATTATCCATTTACATTATTTTTATTTTCTTTTTTACTGACCCTACCATATGTCAGTGTCAGCTTTGGCCGCCATTGAAGATTCGTTTCTTTAATGAAACGCGATATATATTTAAATCTTAGATTTCAATCGTACATTCGTAGTAAATTAGGAAGTTTTTAAAACATTATCGAACAATCAGTTAGTTTCTTATGTTGAATTAAACTTAATATTAAAATAGGTACACAATGTGGATAAAAATATTTATGTGGTCAATATCAAGAAGAAGGCTGAACAGATTGTGATAAACACGTATGACTATTTTCTTCAGCTAACACACGACAGTTGCATATCTACAGCTGTTATTTAATTTTTAAGAAAATCTAGTTTTGCTAGGTACAGAATTGGTCTGTTTTATCAAAGTTAATTGCTTATTTTAAACTTAACATCCCTACTTAATATTATAAATGCGAAAGTAACTCTGTCTGTCTGTCTGTTACGCTTTCTCGCTTAAACCTCTCAACCGATTTTGATGAAATTTGGCACAGACCATCTTTAGACCCTGAGAAAGAACATAGGCTACCTTTTATCATAACACCACGCAGGCGAAGCCGCGGGCGGAAGCTTGTTTGAAATACATGTGTTAGTGTAGGTACATAGTTTTGCAAATGCTATATTTTAAGACTGAATAGTAGGTAGACAACTACCTGTGTATTATGAAAATCAAAAGCAGATACGTAGATCCAGAATCCGATAAATAAACATTTTAAACAAATCCACGAAATTGGATCGAAAATGATACCAGTACCACTTATCCAACAAACAAGAATATCGGATGAGCTTAGTTTCGACTTGAAATGCATAAATGACAAAAATGGAATATATAAGAAAGCTACAAATAAACAAAATCAAATATGTGGACAAAACCACTGGGAAAAACTTGCACCCCTTAATAGGATTTGGTATTTGAATTTTTTTTAAAAGTAGCCTTATTGGTTTTATCATAAATCCTATAAGATAGACATGCTTTCACATTTACAACTTTACTGTATGACTGACTCCACATACCTTCTTATAAAAGCCCTCGTTTAAAATATAAAAAAGGGGGAAGTAAAGTCTTCAATTAAATAGTAAAAAAATATTTTTAATTTATATTTTTTATTAATTTATATTTAAAATATACAAAGAGAGATAACTAAAAATAATGTAAGACCGTAAAAAGTGCTCTCAACTGGTCTAAGGTTTTGATCTAACTGTGATCGTGAAAACTTTGTGAAAACTAGATAAACAGATTTTTATTTTACAGCAACTTTATTTGTATTTTCCAATTGAATCATTACTTTTAGGCCATTTTTTATAAACAAAAGGAATGTATGTAAAATGTACCTACTAGTTCTGTGGTTATAGGATTCTTATATAAATTATTTTCTTGAAATTAAAATTATTATAACCTCGTCATAATTATTAAAAATCACTTTTCCGTTTTTTTACTAAATTCAATAAAAGACAAAAGTATTGTTTTACCACATGCAAAACAATACTTTTGTCTTATATTGAGTTTCCGACGGCTTCTCACATAGGTAGGTACGATAATATGTACCTTCCTACTTATTTTATCACTCACTAGTATATATGTCGTGGCCATATCGTAGATTTGCTCATTTCATGAAATGATTGATCATTTCGTGAAATGGTCGCATTTCATGATGTGGCCAACATAGTTTGACCAGATCGTTAAATCGTCAATGTTTTACAATTTTGTCATTCACATTTGGCCAGATCGTATAAAATATAGGGAGTCGATAAATCAAATAATTTTGATCATTTCATGAAAAAACCGCGCGTTTAGTTAGCCATATCGAGAAACGATTTCTTATCATTGATCTGCTCAAACCACATCATGATGTGGCCAGTAGACGTTCAACCATTTCATGAAATGCGACCATTTCATGTAATGAGCAAATCTACGATATGGCCACGACATATACACCATAAAATGACTGACTGACCTTTGCTTGGTTGGTAGTGGGCGCGAGAGCACTAAACGCATGTACTCTCTCGCGGTCATACTAATGGTTGAGTAATTTTGGTGTTTAGGGGATGTTTGGTCATTGCAATTAGTCTGACTATAATTAAATATGTATAACATTGTAATAGTTATCTTAATAATATATCAAAAAATCAGACATTTAAAAATAAGTTAAGTTCATTTATTTGAGCTTTAAAGCGTCTGATAAAAGTTTTGGCTCAGGTGGCGCAGGTGTCACTGGTAGAGCTCCACAAACATTCAGATATTAAAAAGTACACTAGAGACTACTGTGAACCGAAACTTATATACTTTAGAAAATAAGTTGTGTCTTACGGCTCTGGGATCTTGGACCATTATGTAGAGAATCATATAAGGCATAATTAAAAAGTGTATATCGGTATATGGTTTTATTATAACTACTTACTTTAAATCATTTAAGATATATATATTATTATGTTATCTAAGGTTCAAGTTACTAAATTGAATTAAGTGATAAAATTAATCGAAGCGGTTTGAGGTCTGCGGAAGTAGGTAATGTCAATTAAAAGTTGCCTTCAAAATATCATTTAGAAGTATGTATTTTATGAAATGGTATACCTATAATGTAAGACATTTTTAAGCTATTGCATAGCTTTTATCTCATACTTTGAGCGCGGTGACCGAATGTAAAAATTCCGTAACAACAAAACCTAATGCAATAGCTTAACCGCGGCAGCGGCAGTCCTCGAGTGCCACACGTATTTTTTTTTTTTTGATTTAGCATGTGCATTGATAATTTTTTATTAATCCATTGGTTAAGGTCGTTGGGTTAAGGTAGGACAATCCCATTTTTTTATTGCTGTGAAGATGGTTACGTGATGGTATTTTTAAAGCCCGGCATTCACTACACGCACCGCGAGCCGAGCCCCGAGCTGTACCAATCCGTCATCGCCCACACACTACACGAGCGCCGAGTTGTAGTCCAGTCGACTGTGAACTTTGGTGAGCCTTGCACGTATCTACCGAAATACGTAACCTTCATGGAATTATTAAAATTAGTGACGCATTATGGCGAATGACGGACAAGTCCACCGACAAATCCGCGCACGCACACACACGTACGGATTTGTCCGGCGCGGGACGGGTGCGGCGCGGCGCCGCTCGCGTCTCCAGACGGCGAGCCCGCGCCGAGCCGCGAGCCGCGCACACCAACACATACACACGCAGATTGGTCCGCAGACTTGTAGCCAGCTACAAATCCAGCGGATGGGCGCGCTTGTGAATGGTGGCCTTAAGTGGGTACCATCCACGAAAAATATTGACAGAATATTTATTTTTATTGGCAATAAGTTTTTGAATTAATCAATAATCATTGTGATAATCATCATCTTCCTATTTGACGTATTTGAAAATTTATTGTAAGTACGACAAATATACTAATTGGAATAAAATATAAATTTATTCAGTAATATATTATTCAAGAACCTGTTTATATTTTTGATAATATTTTGAATATTTGGCTGTATAAAATTTTTATCTCAGGAAATCGTTACCTGTAAGTTTCTTTATAATACTCAAAGCATTATCTACATTTTGAAGTGCAATATAATGTAGATATCTTAGGTAGAGACTTAGGTAGAGATATAAAATAGATACCTTAATTCACTAGATAGCTATAGGTGTTTAATAATTTACCGATACGTAACATTAATTTTTAATTTTAACAAGAAATTTTAAATATCGGTATTTTCTAGTAGTTACATAATTTTTTTATCTTATATACTTATACATAAAAATGAAACCCGTTTTCCTTGGTCACGGCATCACGCGTGAACGCGTGGACCGATTTCAATAATTCTTTTTTTATTATATTCCTTGAAGTACGAGGATGATTCTTATGTAGAGAAAACGTAATTTATATGTACCGGGGCGGACCGCTAGTTGTTCATAAATATCGATTAAAAGGAAATATACCTATGCTACATTTGATATACTGATTTAAAAGACCCTTATGTATTTAGATTTATATAATGCATGCGTTCCACATAAGAATCATATTCATGTTCAAAATCATAAACAGGTTTGATAATTGGATGCGGCCGTAAGCTACGACATCTACTAGATTATATAGGAAATATTAATCGCTATGAATAATAACACTTTTGCCCAATAAATCGTCCCCAATAATTCATTATTGAAAAACCGATATCGTAATTAAATTCCACAGCAGCGTTCAAGTGAAATCTAATCATTTACTTGTTTATAGAAAATGTCACCATGTGTGAACATGAATTGTGTTTTTGGAGGGAAAATATTCATTTCTATCGTTATTTTACTGGTTTACGTTACAATTGTTAGAGGAAAAACGAAGCATGATAGTGGACACTTAAGTGAGCGTTTAATTAATGATTTGTATCAGAAATATAAAGAAGCTGTGTCTAATGGTAAGGTGTATTAAATTTCATTAGATCTTTTACGTCTTACAAACCAACTAACGTTTGTTGCTCAGATGCGACACTTTTTTGTGGCAGATAGGTACCTAAATTTCGGGGGGTTTTTATAATAGTTTAGTTTAATTTAGGGGTTTTTATATATCTAGGCAAGAGTAGGTAACAACTTATTTAAGCACAAAGGTTATGCAGTTTTTCATCAATCTTAACATTTTATTTACATTTATAGATGCGGATATCGTTATATTAAGACGTCTATTTGATCATAATCGTCTATTCGAAATCCACATCAAAAAGTTGAAAGAAGTAAATGGATTAAAACAACACAACCTTATGATCAAAGGGAATCCCAGATCCGGTAACAACCCATTTATTTATATAAATAATCCAGTAGAATCGAAACTTCCCAACGCGTATTTAACGTTAGAAGAATTTAAAGAAGCGCTTACGAAAAGAGTTGAAAAACAAAGAGAAAAACTCACGACTAAAGCGAGGCGGATCGAGTATCTCGATGTGGATAAAATGAAAAGAGCTTATACTAAAAAGGTACCACGAACAACTTATGAAAACTCTTTACAAACACTTCTCTATGATAAAGGAAATGATATTGATAAATTCTTGCAAAGTTTATACAGCGCTCCCGAAAAGGACATCATGTTAAGAGCATCTGATACGAAAGTAACTAAAAAATCAAAGAAGAAAACATTGGCTACTACGGAATCTTCTATATTTACACCTGAAGATAATTCTAGCGCTATTACTGAGACGGTAAAAGATAGGATCGAAGATGCATTACATATAGAGATAATAGATGAAGCTACAACAAATTCCGATAGTACAAAGCAAGAAATAAGTAGTAAGCATGAACCGTTACAGAATGAAGAATTAATATATTATAGGCCGGCTGTTGATGATATAGATTCTACTGTAAAAACGACCAAGGGTATTGAGGCTGAAGTAACAGCAACTTCTTTAGTAGATTTTCCTCGTTCTGAAGTGAGAACGAATAGAGAAGCTGTACAACCAAATGATTATTTGACGACGAATTTAAAAGAGGCTCTTAATAAAACTGACAATGATAAAAATGATGATCAAATACCAAAGATTGCTACAAGTAATAATCCCAAGACTATCCAAGTAAATAAAAATGAAGAAACAATAAAAGTTTTCACAAAACAAGTTACTGACTCAACAACAGTTTTTCCCAAGCGTGAAACACCGAAACGTAAAAGTACAATAAATAAAACACTAATTAAAAATAAGTCAGTTATTACGAAAAGATCTACGTTAGGGGTAAGTAAAACTTATTATGAATTTGGTTTTTAACATACTTAATTTTTGCTTATATGAGATTAAGTACATTTTCTTTTTTTATTTTCAGAGGCCACTGGTATTTATGGGAGGTCCCTAAATAAATGTAAGATAACATTTTCTTACCTTGTAAACCTTTATAAAACTAAATCCTCGTTATTGGCAATGCAATAACCGTGGTTAAATTTTAACTGCGTTTAGTCATCACTCATTAAAAATGTAATCACTAAGTTTGGCTGTATTAACTAGAGCCTTTGCGTGTCGAAAAACGCGAAAATTGTGTTCCCGCCAAACAAATGTCAAACAGTCATGCGCGCGAACATTGTACCTCCAGTTCAGAATAAAGGCGCCACTTCACTGATTACAAAACACAATCTCACGTGGAACTATGACCGTGCCGTCCGCTTATACCTTTACAGAAATGAAGGGCTGATATTATCGAGATAGCTCTATTTGCCGACGCCATGACAGAGAGAGACGGCACGAAAGCTTTAACTCCCATTGTAAGCCGCTTACCGTACTTGGGACTGCTCATTTGCGCGAGAAGGACGCTTATATTTTTAGCCGTGTTTCTGTTTTATTTTCGCTCCGCCCTCTTCTCTTTTATTCCCAAGTGGTGGGGCGAACTTGGACATTTTTAAATTATCTATTATAATAAAATTATTTCGTGAAATAAGGGGTTGGTTTTGTTAATGATGTGTTTCATTTGCTACGGTGTCTTTAGCGTTAAGTCTACTTCAATAATTATCAATATCGCGATTGCATACATTATTCTCCTATTAATTTAATTTAGGTAGGTACTTTTGTTTAGGCTGTAATCATTTAATTAATAGATTTTGATGTTTACTATAAGAATCATTCTTTTATTATAATTTACATCTTTTATATGGAATGCATACTTTGCAAGTTATAAGAAGAAATACTTACCTACTGAGGACATATTTACTTAGCAGTTTTTAATGTATTTCTTGATGCAAGTTGATATTTTCGTTGAAAATACTGTCCACGTTATTTTTCAACACTCATAATCCTTTAGTCTGAATATCTAAAAAAAATATATTCCGTCTCGCTCTCCTAGCTAACCCACAGCACAGAATACATAATAGTAGCTAAACGCTACAGAACGGACACTCTCCGCCTCCCGCCAAAATTAAACACTTACCTCACCCCGCACGATCAGACATGTTATGGTACCCATTTCCCGCAAGGACGATACCAACGACGTCTTAGACGAAACGCAACGAAGATTGACAACATTAATCAAATTGACTTAAAGTAATTTTATTATTTTGGATTTATGATTATCGTTTTTCGTAGAAAATGGCTAGATATTGTGCTGTTTACGGATGTATTTCATCAGACAAATATGATAAAAACAGAAGATTTTTTAGATTACTAAGTGACGAGATAAGGTAAGTCAATTAATCTTTTACATAAGCTCTAAGGTACATATATTGAACATAAAATTTTATACATACAATAAAATCGTAGGAAAGTCAAAACTCTACATTGAATATATTTTTATTTAAAGAATACTTGGTGCGAGATTTACTTATATATCTATTTATTCATAATATGTATAATAAAATCGTAGGAAAGTCAAAACTGTACGTTGAATATTTTATTTAGAGATTTAGAGATTTTAATTGATTTTTTTATTCAATAATTTACGTTTGGCAAATATTTTCCAGGTGTATGCTGTGGCTACGAGTTATTGGTCGCTGGGATTTAGCAGAAAAGCCCCTCACAACACTTTCAAAACGCTATGTGTCCCACCCTGCGGCTGGTGTCCCACAACACATTAAAATTATCTAAAGGGCCTCTGCGTGTTGGATCTATGTCCCCATGTAAGCCTTCCAAAGGACCGGGAATCTTCCTTCTGGTGGTACCCGTATATTATGAAGAATAAATTATAATATTATATTATATATGGTATAAAAATAAATACATTTTTCATTTCAATTATTTGGTTTACTTTACTATTACCTAAATTGATTATTTTATAAATATACTAAATATTTAAGCAACGAAATGCAGGTAAATAAATCCACAATTAAAATTTATCGTCTTTTTCGTGTCAAATATTTTGCCTGCTCAGAAATTATTTCGTAAAATACTTTTCACAGGGATTGATTTAAGAATATTATAATTTTTCGGTAATAATTATTGAAACATAGGTACTGAAAATATTTGAACTTATGTAAAAATTATATCAGTAAATTTCAATAAGCATTTAGGTATATATAATTTCTGTTCTAATTATTAAACAAATTAAAACGTATCTTCGGTTAGGATACAACCTTTCAGAAATAAATATGAACAAAAATATTTTTGGGTAAATTTTCATGAATCAATCACTATTATAGTGCGGCGGGCCGCGCGCCGTCGATACAAAGTTACTGCATACAACTTCGCACGCAGCGCTTGAAGCGCTATGAGTTTACGAGAGTTTTTTGATCGACCAATGTGACATGAACAGGCAAGTCACAAATGTGCCAACCCTAAAGCGTTAACACACACATTTGCACTCTGTACAAATGTCTTATGCTAGTGTGACTGTCAAAACGATAAGTTTGTATGGAGTGTCCGGGGTGTGCCCACAGTCTGTAAGAAATATTCGTCATCAAATTTTGTACCCTATGTGAATGCATACATGGTGCATTTTCGGTTAATTAATTACAGAAAATGGTCTGTCAACATTTGCGGTCGTATTTTGGTTTATCTCCCCCGCACAACAGTTTAGTCGCACAAATATTATCTGTGGCCAATAGTACGTGAGCGCTAACTATTTTCAGCCAATCAAGCGGTCGAAATTTTTGGCTTTACCGTTCCTTTTGTTTTATTATTTGAACGTTATTCGCGACGGTTTTTGTCGGATGCGCTGTTGGTCTTTTTGTTTGCATGTTTAATTGAGTTTTTGAGGATGTTTTCGGTGAACTCTATTTTACAATGATTATGAGCACTCTGTATATTATGGTTCTCTAGTTTGTATGTTGTTTTTGCCCTATATTGTATAGAAAATGTTGGTTCTTATAATATTAAAACAGTTCTAAACTAATTTGTAATACAGGATGATGAAATTAGAAAAAAAAACCTAGATGTTTTAACGATCAATCAAGCTTTTTATTGGAAGGCTTGATTTGAAGAATTGGATACTTCACCTAAGTGTAAAATGTATCTAGTAAAAGCTTTAACACTTACCTAGGTACCAATCAGTGAATCTAAAATACTTAAAATCACTATACTACTAGTAGGTATAATAATTTAAATTGTAATTTGTAACTTAAATTGCAATTTTATATTAATTTAAAGTGTAAGTAATTATATTAAAAATATTAATTAATTTGTTCTGATTTCAACTTGAATATATTGAATGAAAAATTATTCGAAGTGGTTGAAATTAAGTTATCTATAAGGATCTCTATATTTAAAGGACGAGTATCGAAACACTGACTGGGCTTTTTATGGTAGGTAGATACTCTTAGCGTTTCATTGGTCTATCCACACTATCTTTATTCAAGTATCTGCAATCGATTAGAAAATGTGATAAAGAAAAATAAGAGACTTTCTTTTAACAATTATCCTCATACATTAATGCCTCTGAGAGAGCCTTGGTTGTTGTTTTAAAACTCTACTTTAAATAAAACAATGTTAATTATAGCTTCTATTAATAGATTTGTATCCGCTGTATTAACTACCCTACTTATTACAGTGCAGCGTGATAATTTGACATTTACATTTACTTAACAAGGAATTAATTCAGACCACAATACATAACCTCGAGTATAATAATATGAGGAAACATTTTCCCTCTTTAAAATGTACCTACCTACGGTCTATGCTACGACCATTACGACCTATCTCAGCCTTATTTTCCAAAACGGCTGATGGAAGATTGAAAATATGGCACGGATTGTTCATAGGGTAGGTAACATCCTGGCTGTAGTTTTTCCGTGATAGAGTAGTCGTAGAAGATAGTTCCTAGCCTATCCATAGCCTATCCATGATCCATCTCCACAAAATGAGAAGGCAGTAGGATTTACGAAAGTTAATCTCATAAATATACCTACATTCTGTAAAGGACAACAAATGGACACAAAATCATTAAGCTTCTAGTACACAGTACACAGGTACCTACGATCCTTGCCTTGAAGGGAGAAATATGAAGATCAAGATCAAGCCTGGTGATTATTCTATACCTCCGATACAATCATCATCCATGCCTCTATATACAAACTTTCGCGTTTATAGATAATATTAGAAATAGGATAAGCTTCAGAATTTTTGCCTGAATTTAGACTAGATTTCCAAATTGTATATCAAGACAGCTACACATTATTTTCGCAATATTGAATGTCTAAGTATTTTTCCTAGAAATTCCATCAGTGTTCTCACAATAAATAACGTGTATAATGATCGAAGGTAAAAACGGAATAAGATTATTATCCACAGTAAAATAAATTAGAAAATGAAGATAAACCAGACTGGTGTAGGACGTGAGTACCTACTTATACAGTAGGTATGCGTGGTATCTATGGTGACATAGGTTTCTGATGAAAATTATGGTTGAAATTAGGGATGTAACGATACATGATTTTGCCGATACGATACCGATACCGATATTTGTAATAAAATATCGGCGATACCGATACCGATACCGATATCGATGGCTTGGTAGAAAAATAAATAGTGAATTATGCATAAAAGTTACCAACATTTAACAGAGACTCAACTGTAAATCGTATTCTTTTAAATAACAATGCTAAATCAAAAAACAAGAAAACCATTTACTTTAGTATTATTATTTTGCAAAGTCAGTTAAACTTTAAGTTATACACATACAATCAGTTCCTAATAAAAGTTTACTATTGGTAGAGTTTTTTTCAAAAAATAAAGTGCGCACGCGCGGGCGGCCTCCCGCATCGTTCATTGGGCGCGGTTTTTTGAATTGTTTGATATCGGTATCGGTTGTTTTATGTATAATCGGCGATACCGATATATCGGCTTGCCGATTATATCGGCCGATATATCGGTATCGGTATCGGTATCGTTACATCCCTAGTTGAAATGGTTTGAAAATTATCACGTTACGAGTTACGAAAGTGAATAATATTAGAAACGCAGTGGACACAATCAAATCGAAGGTAAGGGGCAGATGCATTATGCATACCTACATCTGTTTCACTGATCGATACTTTTTAGGGACAAGTGGTGATAGGTGATCAGCCTTCTGTGTCCTGCCAGACCGAGACATTTTTTTTTCTTCGTCTCCACCGGGAATCGAACCCCTCGGTTCTACGCTCACGCGTCAACCATTGTACCAAGGAGGCGATCTACTATTGCAAATACCTGTGTTTAAATAAAACGTTAGGTACCTACTCCTTTACAGCTTACAGCACAGGTATCAAGATATGTTCAAAAGAATAAATTAGAAAACATTTCAATGGTTTTAGGATCGAATTATAGATCGATAGACGAATCCTTGGTGTTGTAATCTGTTCTATATTTGTCAATATGTATTTTAATCTGTTCCACTATAACTTTTAGTTACAGTTATCACAATACATATAGAGTCTTCTCAAAGGTAAACCTTACGTTTCCAGACATTTTGTTTACTTCTTAATTCAGTACAACCTTTGCAAGAGGTACCAACTAGCATATAAAAGGGTTATATAAAAACCTTATTTACCATATAAAAGGCGCTACGTTAGATGTTATCTCGACCACGGTCTCATATAACGTTGCAATGTGCAATCACTGGGCTCACTTCCTACACAGCACTGCGATAAAAATGCTAATTACTATTATAATTATGTTTCTATTCTAGTACTTTGTGCACGGATGTTGATTGAATTAAGTGAAATGATGGTGTCCTCTGATGTAGGTAAAAAAACTGTGGTCCTTATCTGTGTAAGAGAAAGTCACTTTCGGTCAAAAAATCCTAAGATCTTCATATGATAATAACTTAAAACTTCCAAAAGACGACTAAAATGAAGGCCTGGGCCGGGGGAAGCAGCTAGTTGTACATGAAAGACAGATAAATTATGTTGTTTTGTTACTAACCAAATAATACTTTGAATGCACCATGAATAATTTTCTATGTGGGTACCTATAAATTATAAATTTTACATTTGAAATTGCTACTATATGGCTTCGTTTCTTATTTAAATTTTCTTACGTTATAAGTAAATCTCTCTAAAATTTTAAATAAAAACTTATTTTATGAAGGATTCGGATCACCGGATAGTTAATTTTGCAAACAAAGAGTATATAATCCCTACGTTTTTTGCAAAGCATAATTTTTAATTACCTACTGGTGTAATTCCTCGCGTAACCGCTAGAGGCGCTGTACCAAATGCAATACAACATTAAAATGTTGTTAAAGCCTTTTTTTACTACCTTTGAAACAAATTCTAAGATATTATGAGCATTAAATATTATTTTAAAATAGTTTAAAATTACGACTTATATTATCTACATACGTTTTGTTCATACCTATAATTGCTATTAGAAATTATTCTTAGAACTTGATGATATCAAAAGAGAGAAATGCGCAAAAATATAAATGCGAATCAATATCTCATTTAAAAACTCTTTATAGAAGTATAATTTATTACAGTAATTCTACGCTGCTAGATTTAACATAAACGGCTCACTGGCGCCATCTATGGGATTGAAGGAGTGAAACTTAATGTTTCAACCACCCCATAGATGGCAGCACTGTAGCTAGCATTTATTCTAAAAAACAGTAGATGGCGCTTACATTGATTTTGAGAACTGAAAGTTAAAAAGGGAAGCTGATTTGTACTTTTGGGTAATAACGTTAGGTGGCGCTAGTATCAAAATAAGCTCTCAAGCCACTAAAAACAATGATTGAAAATTAGCTTAAATTATTGTAATATTGCTATGTTATATGTGGTTTGAAATTAAAACCATAATAATATTATAATTACTGTTAATATCAGTCCATCTAACACACCCTTCCCATAGCCCAGATTTTTAATTCCAGGGCCCAAGGCTGTATCTCTATAGTGCAGTCATGGGCAGGCTGCGGCTGGTGTCCCACATCACATTAAAATTCTCTAAAGGGCCTCTGCGTGTTGGATCTGTGTCCCCACGTAAGCCTTCCAAAGGACCGGGTATTTTCTTTAAGGACCCGTTTATTATGAAGAGAGACATAATAATTACTGTGATATTATGTTCATGTTTAAATAATAACTTACTTAAATACTGATTAAACTGCATGCACATGCTTCATGCTTCATGCTCATGCTCATTCTCATTCTCATTTTCATTTTCATTTTCATTTTCATTTTCATTTTTCTCTTTGGATTGGCAATATTTTATTTTTAAATGAAATCGCTGGTAAAGGCCTACTTAAAGGCAGAATATTCTGTCTACTGGACCGGGACCTATTTTACAAGACCCAATTACCCTTTTGTTAAACTAAAGATAACCTATTTGAAGGGTAAGGGACAGAAATATATCTAAATCTGTTAATAAATAAAATCTCATGTTACTTCCTTTTAATCAATGACTAAATATTGGGGAGTATTTGTGGACGTTAATTATAACATCGAGCGTCATAAGTGGTCTTTGCTATCTTTTGCATTGCAAAATCAATAAATTAATTAATAAAATAATAAATTAGAAGTAGCTGATAATTTCGTGTAGGTAGTCGTAAACGGTAGCTATATAGTTTTATTTCCCGTATTTTACTTTTTATTTTACTAATTTAAAAAACCAGGTACATAATTGTGATCTTTAATTAATATATTGTGTATCCTCATTATTATGCCATCGGCAACGAGTTACACATTATGATGACTAAATCTATCTATATTATTATAATAAAAATACCTAGGTAACGTTTGTGACGTTGTAGGGGGTAAACTCCGGATGTACTGAAGTGAAATGCACATTCTTTTACCACGAGAAGCTGCAAGTTTTGCCAGTACTTATCATGTGTCATTTTTTTCATATCTGGTCAGCCCAGACAAAGCTGGGGCAAGCAGCTAGTCTTAAGTTTCTTCTTTTAGTATGCTAATTCTAAAGGCTAATGTAGTGATTTGTATACTTAATCAACGGGCAATACAATCATGTAAATAGTTTAATTAATTTGGACCCTGCTGAGAATAGTTTACAAATTAGCATGTAGGTGTCCAAGGCTTATCTAATAGTATTTATTAAAAAACAGAAGGTCTCGTTTTTTATTTTATTGACTTTTCTCTTTATGTTGTACGGGCTGCCGGCTGTGACGTCATAAGCAGCTCTCTACTTGAATCATGGTCTAATTGTTTATCAAATTTCACCATCCAATATATGTAATTTGAATAATTTCTCTTTATTTTTGTGATATATTAATTATATAAGGCCTATGCTAACTGCTGTAAAAAAGAATCATAAGGAGGAAAACGGTTGATTAGGAGAGAAAATACGTTATTTTAAATAGATTTAGTGAAAGGCAATGTATCTACAAATGTATTTATATCAATTGACACCGAAATGGAAAATAAACAATATATTTTTTACATTACATCTAGTTAAATTGTATTATACTGCATTGTTATTATTGGGTAGGTACATAGATATAATAATCGTCAATAATTGTAAACAGCGATAATACAAATTATTGACCTTAGATACTATTTACCCGATAGATTATTAAAACCGTAGACTGGTACAAAAACAATGCCCTTCAAACATACTGTATAATGTAAATTCTATTTCGAGTTGTAGATCTAAGTGTGATCTTAATATTGTCACGTAGCACACTCACTCACAATTTGTACTAAGTGTGGACGCTACATGCATTATTCATTCATTCATCTGAACAATCTGTTTCGTAAGTCGGTTAATGAGGATGTGTGTTTGGGGATAGGTTAAAAATCGTCTGGGGCGTTATACATTCTATATTATTATAATTTATACGTTTATAAAATAAAGACACTTTTAAGAGTCCTTATCGATTTTAGAGTGATTTTTACTTGTTTCTGTAATTCTTTAGAAGCTCGTTTAACAAAACTAAATTAGTAACAATGTGTGATGATATCTTAAATTAAAGATTCATTCAATATCTAAAATACGTTCGAGACAATTTATTGATATTCATTGTCCAGTTTGTTTAATAGCCAATAACCTAAGGCGTGTTTCAATTTTTTCCATGCGGGACGTTCGTGTCTTTGTATTTTACACGGAATTTAATAGAAGAAGTTTTCTTATAAAATATACTACAGTAAAGACACTGAGACATCCTAAAATATGTTCGAGGCAATTTATGTACTTTTATTGAAAAATTCAAAGAACATCTAAGTTAAAATAGCCTTACTTTGATGAAATTTTATGCGTATATGGCGTCGAATTTCTAGTTCTTACAACAGAGTTAAAAAAAA
>CAJQZM010039692.1:0-46043 GCA_907164665.1 Colias nastes
TTTTTCGGTACCATCGCAGCAGCAATATTTTGAATGCACGGGAATATTTCCTTTCCAAAAGATAGTACACTAGTTAATGCAGAACGGAACTAATGTAGTCATTTTCAAATAAATCATGAAATAACGTAAAATTTATAGGTCTGGGATATCATGCAAATTTTATGACTGAACGTTTGCGTGCTATGGCCGTATTATTGGGATACTTAATTGAATTAGTCACATAATTGTATTTGCATAGCAAAAGATTACTAAATGCAGTGTGTCGTATATCAAATTAATTAAGTTTGTGTTACGTTAACGAACTCTTAACGGTTATTAAGTCTCCATATTTTACGTTTTTAAATTATTTATTGTATTTATTTTTCATGGAGTTGTATTAAAACCTTATGGCCTGATGTATAAAATATAATATATCTACACTGAATATCGAAATTACTAAATCGTTCTTGATATAGTCGATGTACGTACTGGGTAATTGTGACTTTGATTTCAGTTATTGATTATGACAAATGTATTATGTAAGATTATTCGTTGAATATAATAATAAGCTTAAAGAAAAGTTATTACGTACTTTTAAATTGGTCCACTGATAGACATTACTATCGTGATTAAAAATTGAAGACATTTAAAAGGTCGTGTACGACACAAAACTTAAGACATTTGCTAAATAAATAAACCAACATTAAAATAATTGCTTTGTAATTCACCTTTTCCTAACTTTTCTACGAAAATATTCAATTCTTAGAATACGTAGAATGTTTTATTTATGAACAATCACAGTCTAGTGTTCATGCAATAAATAAAACTGCAATTTCAGATGAATACACAATTTCATACCGTATTCATTTGCCATTTATCATAGAGTTAGTGCCGATAGACAGCGCAGAAGTTTAAGAAACGTCGGTGTATAAATCAGTGCTTAAAATATTCACTATTGAATCTTAGCAGTAAATCAGACCGCACTGCCTCAGAGCTCCTATTACCATTCACACCGCCCTTTCTAATCCCACGGGATTACAATCTCGAGACCGTCCGGGAATAATTACTTACCTACTCATCTCTGCATTCGGTCAAATAAATACCCAGATAAGGGTTATCTTGCGATCGTCCAATTAAATATCTATGAGATCGTTTCCGAACCCACAAATTTTTCATGAGCCGACGAAATAATTCAAAAACAGTTAAACTCTAATTTTAATTTAAACTTCTCATAAAATTAAACAGCAACGGCAATCGTATATACAAATTATCGTGCTCAAATTTGAAATTTTTAATTATTCTGATAAATTACAGTGGAAATTTTAATACACGATAATTATCATGTTTCGATGGACCAAAATTACTTTAATATATTAATCATGTATAAATGTCAGATATTGACTGTTGAGTCATAAATTTTAGTAGCAGTCATTGCGAGCGAGTTTAATAATTTCAAATATTGTTGATCAGATTTTCATTTGAGCTAAAATGATCGGCCTATATCGAGTATGATTTGAATTTCATCTATTTATACTGAACGTTATAACGACGTATGGAAAAATATATCGTTTGAAAGGTAATCGATACTTTGTAGAAATACTAATTATAGTTATAAGTAAAGGGGATTCGTGACGAGTAGCAATTGGAAACTGTAGTGACAGGGTGATTAATCGGTAGGTCCTACTTAACCCCACCACTGTTCGAGCGCCGTCTGCCATCAGTCAATTCATTAAGTTAACAAAGTACTGCTGGTAATGACTTTCACAGAATGTATACAGGCACACAGGCTTTGAGATTAAAACGCTGCCATTGCTCTCCTCGCCTATAAGAAGCGTTTACCCGGAAACTCTATAGAATAACACGGCAGTTATTAATTTATCTGCGCGTATACTCGTAGTTCAAGCTATCAGTATTTCCCGGAACACTTTTCAAATACTCCATAATTGAGTATCAAGTTGAAACCCTTTGCCGACCAATTTTAAATTACCTGACGTCAGTTACAATCATCAATTTGAGTGAAGAACTGTAATTAAAGAAGCCGTTACAAGTTACCTCCATAAATCTGAGCGGGAAACAATACAGGCTATCTATTACATGCGCCAATGTTTCTTAACAAATATTCCCGAACGTTGTCAGACTTAACCAATTTGGTTACGTCCTACTATTGACAAACTCAAAACTTTTTGAGTATTCCTTCAAATAATTTATTGTAATTTCTTCCGTTATGAAACACTACACTTTCTGAATTTTAATACATACGAATTGAAGTAACTCTTAAATCATTATAACATTACAAAAGGTTTCGTCGCGAAATGTCCCTACACCCCATATAAAACATATTTCGATGACAACAACGTGTCGCTTTTAATGTTCTAGCGTAAATTATATAGATAAGCGAATGAATGGAGGAAACTTACTCGAAGACTGATGCAAATTAACTCCGCCATCCTTCCATTCGATGCTTTTCATCTACTGAACAAAGTTAGATACAGATAATATGAATACCTTATTAGATTCTAGGAAAACAAACTTTATTATAATTTATGTATATTGCCAACTTTAATTGATGAAATCATTTCAATAAAATTTAGTAACGAAATCTTATAACAGAAAATAAGGAAAACACAAAAAGGAAATATTACAAATTATAATGAAGAAGTATGTGCCAGCAGAAATAACATGTATTTTTATATAATTTATTTAATATTTAATTATAATTCTAAAAGTATTTTTAATGAAGAACTTAAACATTTATACGCAAGAAAGCACTAGAGCTCAAGTGTCACTTGACTTATGACACATCGACAGGCCAAGTTTATACAACGACCTGCGAAGAGACATAAATGCATTGGAGTCGCATCACTAAAATATATTTTTTTAAATGAGTATAAATTACTTGATTATTATTATAAGTATTATACAAGACCGTTGCGTTATTCAAATTTGTATTTAATTATATTCATATTTAATTGGACTTAATAGACTCCTTAGATTTTCAATATCGAACTAAAAACGTTATTCATGTAAACTCTTGTTGCGTTATTCAAATTTGTATTTAATTCTATTCATATTTAATTGGACTTAATTAAATAGACTCCTTAGATTTTCAATATCGAACTAAAAACGTTATTCATGTAAACTTTGTAAAGCATTTATGAATAGTCAATTTTTTAAAGCCACCACGAAGTCCACCAAAATTAGTCATTTACGTATAAATTCATTTCTCACAACTCTTGGAATATTTAAAGTATGCTCTAACTTTTATAATTATTTCAATTAAGTAGACACTCCACAGTAGGTCGCTGTTCAAGTTGTTTGCTAACGAAGCGACATCGTCGAACGGCCAAAAGCTCTACACTTTAAACCATCAACTTCCATCCCTTCAGTTCCCTTTGAAAATATTGTCCTAGCTTTTTATGCTCTTGTTTGAATAATGGTTGTAAATGTACTAGGGTGACAAGGTGTCAGGGAAGCGGTTCGAATTTGAACCAGTAACCGCATTTGTTTATAGAATGTCTACTAGTGTTCGGAAGTGTTTTCAGAGGCTCCTCGACGGAATGTAAAGTAAGCACTACTGTTGATAGCGTATAAATGTTTATCGTCGCATTTGAGGACGCTCAACGTTTTATATTGATAAAAATTTGAGTTGAAGATAGTTGTTACTGCTTATAGTATCAAAATAAATATAACGATTCTTGCTTTACTTCGATTAATATTCAAGATATCAACAAAATTTTCAATACCGGGACACAAAAGAGACAAAGCTGTTATTTTTTAGTGTTTATAAACTTTTAAATTTTATATAAAGTTTACTTATCAAACTTCAATTGTCTTCTTAAACTGTCAAGCATGCTCTAATTAGAAATTAAACTCATTTGTGCTGGTTGTATTTATCAATTAAAAAAACCATATTGTATACTTTTAAAATTTGTTAAGTATAAATATTTTCCCAACGAGTCCCACATTTATAAAATTCACGATCATCTAATTCATGCCTATTCCATAAATCCCTTCAGCGTTCAGCTTGACGTAATTGCCGCAAATGTAACGGACAGTGTTTATTATGTCGCACCTACAGTCCTCCATAAAAATTAACATGCGCATATTTCCCCAGTAATGTCGCTGGAGGGCGAGATTGTGAACCTGACGAAAGTGACTCGCTCGGAGATGGGAGCGTATCTATGCATCGCAGCAAATGGCGTGCCGCCGTCCGTTAGCAAGAGGATAATGCTCCACGTGCACTGTAAGTAAATTACCGTTTCTTTTTACGTGGAGAGCGCGAGCCTCCTTGTAAAGTAATTATCGTCTGAGGCCTAGCACATGCTTTAGATTTTAAGTTCCTGCGTCTACTTAAACTGTAATTGTTCTTCATTTTTATGAATAAATTTTTTATGAACAGTTTTATTTCTGTCGTAATTTATAAAAAAATGGTCAATGAATAACTATGAATTTTTCAGTTTATTAAAATACACTGACGGTAAAACTCTTTTAAAATCTATAGCAAACCATTTCGCTGTTCATATCGTTAAGCCACTTGTAGATTGAAATAATAGATACGAAACAAATAGCAAAAACAATTTCATTTCGACCCTCCACACGACCAATTACATTTCAATCTCAATAAGTGAAAACGATGAGAGATGAACTAAATCGTTACATTACGAATTCAAAACATGAATCAATTCATCTATAGATAAAATCAACTCACCTGCGTGTACCGATGAGCAAAAAGCTAGTACCGAGCGAGCTTATCGCCTGATCTCCCGGGGTAATTTATATTGGAGCTATTCAATGCTCGGTTGGTCGGGAAACACTGTTGGGCCCGACATCTCAAACACGTAAGCAATTGGGAGATTTTCGTGTTATCACGTATCATCTTCGACGCGTGTCTTGCATCTGAATCGGATCTGGGACGTTTGTATTCGTCCCTGTGTTTAGTGCCCTGTTGACTATCAGTTTGCTAAAGATATCCTCGTGCAGCGATGTTCAGCATTATTGAATTCCAGCGGATTGTTTGATGTATCACGGAGAGGTTTTCTACGACTTTGATGTCGGGTTTTGTGTGGAAATCTTAGTTACGTCGACTTAATGGAGAGGGAATATATTCTTACAAAAAACTACAAATAAAATGTACATATTCATTATAAATGAAATAGAACTCGTTTTAAGGTATTTTTATGTGCATTATGTTCATACACGACTAGTTCTACTGACGAAACAAAGAAATTTGAAATAAATAAAACACCAAGTGCTCAAATAATATAACATTAAACTAACAATGTTAACACAGAAGCGAAATTAATACCAAGTTCAGAATTACCTCCTAACAGGCACTAAATCCAAAATATGTTCTCTTTTGGCAGTGTGCGATAGAATATTATCTTTCACGATCAATTCTCATTTACACGTTGAGTTGGAAGCTGAATAGTGTGCTAGATTCAGGTACGCTTTCCATTTGCATGGATGGTGCTTCACTATGACGATAGTAACAACATTACCCAAATTTGAAACTGTGATTAGGTGCATCGAACCACAGCTGTACTCAACATTATTCCCCATTATTTTGACGTAATAACCTACTACAATATTTGTTTTAATCAGGTTTCAGGTGGATTACATGATGCAGCGATAATGCCGCTGCTAAGTGCTTGTTAACAGACAATTAATTAGTTTGTAATATTAAAAAACAATCACACAAAGATAAAGTAGCATTTCATTTGGATATTAAATTAAATTTATTAAAATTAAAAGCATTTCATGGGTTGTATTCGATGTACTATGTTAACGTAATCAATCAATGTGAGTAAAATTCAATTTTTGTTTTATACATCGACAAAGCTTTCAATCATCTCCATGTGAACACGTGCGCTTTACCTCAATTTTCTACTATTCATAATTTGATATTTTTTATGAATCAGATTCGTATTATGTTTTTATTTTTGTAACATTGTTTCAATAAACGTATAGATTTTTATGTTTGCTCATAATATGGTAGCGCAACGTTTCAATTAACAGCATTAATTAATCGTTCTAAATTCATGAATTGGTTCCGTCCGCCTGTGGTTTTAGTTCAATATGTATTAAAAGTTTTTCGTAGCTGCTGGTGACCAGCGGACGCTCGAACGTGTTGTCCAGTAGGTATTTGCATTCTGTTATTGGCATTTCCGATGTAAACACTCGTCTGATTGGATTGTACGCTATCTACCGCTATACCAGTAGTGCGATGAAAAGAGCAGCTTGAATATAGTTAATAGAAATGAGAAATACAGCTTGCATATAGAAACAGATGGATTTAAAAGTAAGCCGTGCAAACGTGACTTTTCTATTTACGCTAAGAAATGTTGCGCACGTAGCCTTTGTTCTGTTTACTATGTAAAATGAAACAAAGTTGCATTATGGTAATACATTTATGTGTATCCTAATATTTATGCAACTGTAACAGTTAAACCCGGGTCCGAGTACACAAAGATTTGCTTTTAAGTAATGTGTTACACGGATTAAAACGTGCACATTTTATCTAAAATTTAAAAGCTCAATGAGAATGTCGCGTTATAATGTATAGAGAGTTTACTCGCTTTGGGAAATACATTAGTATGATTTGAATTTGTTTGTGGATGACTTAGAATATTACTATATTCTAGGGTATTTTTAAATAATCGTTTTAATGCTCTTTAAGAGTAGAGAAAATGAAGAACCTAGCAGTTTAAATATAAAATTAAGTTACCTTGCTATCCAATAAGACCAAGGATAAAATCTATGTTTCCGTCAATTATTAAAGGCTTTATCAAAACTGATGTTGATAATATGTCTTTATTTATTCAAAGCAAAACTAAAACTCACTACAACAAATGTAACCGACCTTGCCTACTAATAAATTTGTTAATGAAAAATTAAAGCAAATGTTATACGAAAACTTAGCTCATAGAAAACGTAATTTGAACCGAACAAACAAACTACTGTAACCCTTCCTCTCCGCTTAATTACTTTACAAAGAATGCGTTGCGTTCGCCCGATGAGGAGACAAAATTAACGCCCTCAAATATTTAATTTAAATTTCCTTTCCCCAAAACGAATGATAACAGCTCATCGCGCGGACCTTCGAGGTCTGAAACACCTCGCACATCCACCGGGAGTTTCATTTGTAATATTGAGTGCTTTGTAACGTAAATTTCTTTTAGTTTATTCTCTGGCTCCTTAAAAGAGCGCTGAATTAGTTGGAGAAAAAGAAACTGCGAGAACGAAGTGAACAAATCGTTAACAATTTGCATACGTCTTGTTTAGATTAATTAACGGTACGTTAAATTGTGTTTAGGTACTCGTTTTCATTTTTTACGCTTCTGTTTAATTGAATTTTTCTAGAGTATAAGCTTGGTGTGTAATTATTTTATGTTAAATATAAGTAAAGGTTTTAATTAAATTTGTTATATTTATATACGTAAATCTGCATGTTCAATCTATGTCTTATAATTTTTTTTATAATTATGTATCAATTAATTGATCACAAAAATATTCAAATTAAATAAATCCACAAATTTTTATATTTTGTTATTTATTCCGATACCAAAATAAGTAAACACACTATTCAAATAAAATACCTGAGTAGGAGGAATTCAGTAACGAATTCTTGTAATAGCTATCTAAGGCAGGTCTACAAAACAGCAAGGAATCGGAAAGCGTGTGCACTGTTCGGTTAATCAAACTGTCACTTCAAGAATTCCGCGCAAAATCCTTCCCGAGGAAAACTCGCCCTAACTTTTGATTGCTGTAGAGAATTCCAATCTACTTACATAAGAAATTTTGTTAATAGTCGGTCCCCAATTTTAGCCAACTCTCGTTATACATAGCTAATAGATACCGAAACAAGTTAAGTCTTAGCTGATTAGTCTGGTTTACTTAATGGCGCTCTTTGGGTCGAGTTATTAATTAGAACAAAAATTCTGATCGTTCAGATTTTGTTCGCTAAATTGGCCACTCGAACTCGTAAAAGCCGTCCAAAGGAACTTAACGACGGTCAAAGAGAATAACCGCAAATAAGCTGCGATCTAAGGCCGATGGAGAAAATTCCTTTTTCCTTAATTCACTCTAAACAGGCTTTAAGGGATGTCGGTACCACTGCTTACATTTGTACAATAATCCGTTTCTTTCGTCGCCTAACTTTTCACCGCTTTTATTAAACTTGCTCTTTCTTGATATCGTTATTCTTGCAGAAAATTGGATGATTTATTTATTTATGCATGTTATAAGTATTAAAACTTATCAGTTTTATTTGTTAATATTGATATTAAATAATATCTGCAGTCTATTGCTCTATGTTAGTAAAATAATATTTTATCTTATCTATATTCTCGTATTTAACTATACCAAAATTTAAATATAAGAGTTATTAGGTAAAAATTTAATAGTAATTATTAAGGTAAAAACGATTCCAACCAAATTTAAAACAAACTTAAAAATTACATTCGCTTGAAACTTCCCAACCTCAGTTAAAATAATAAAATTTAACACAACTTATAAAAATAAAACTTTCATTCAGAAACTTACTTAGGTATATGAGCAAACTCGAGAATAACCGAGTCCTACCGCAAACACTAAAACCATGAAAACTTGAATTTAATTGAGAACAAACTATTACGAAACTACTCAAATAAAACTCAACTCAGTACAAACATTTGTAATGCAGCCAGTTCTCAGATAATATTCAAAGTAAATACCTGACACAGGCACGAGTTCCCGCGAAGTGCTGTAGCGGAACTGTGCAAACACGATGCGCGAGCGGCGCGGCTAATGTGCACACTTGCCGGTTATTACGCAAATTCCCTCCTCGACTTTGCTAGGCGCAATCTTTTATGCAGTGACGATTGTAGGCTGGATTGACACGAGTTGCCGGTCTACCGCCTATTTTGTTGATGAAATAGGTTCCAATGCGCCGGATTTTTAGTTGGTTATTTTCAACTAGACGTAGAGTAGAGACTTTGAAGCAGTTACATAACTATGTTTAAAATAAAAATTCATTGACTACTATTGACTATTGGTTTATCAAAAAAATATTATTAAAAAAATATTAATTTGAATTTAAATTATGTTTCATTATATTTGTATACGTAGTATATTATTATTAGTCTGTGATTATATAAATTATAATTTTATTTAAATTCCTATAAGTACTTATCCGAGTGTTTTACTTCTATATAATATACCTCATAAATAATTAAATACTAGATATATTACTGTAAAACACACACAGCTAAAATATTTTGCGGCAAGCACGGAAATGTTCAGTTATATGAAATGCAAAACCTTTTGCAGTATCTGCATAGTAACACACGCACACAAACATTTCAACTGCAAATGGAAAGTTGTGTAAACAAAAATGCTACTCAAACCTCAGCATATGGGAATCGCGGCACCGCACTCGGTTAAAATGTATCAAAACGGTCCATGCCAGAATGTACCGTATTTTATTCATGTAAACATCAAAACTGCGTGCGCAAATTTTATTAATAGTAGTACGCGGTTAATTGTACTTTGTGCTGTGCCGCAAACCACTCACTTATGTTTATATTTTGCTATTTGTGTACTAAAATTAATGTACCTAAAACTATTAATATGCCAACGTCTATCATTAAAAGCTTTTAAAGGCTTTAAAATTTTAAGTGTCGCTAAACGTCGAATCGATACAATTTTTTACGTGACACTTAACTGTTGCAGTTTTTATTTCAATTTTAAATATGACGATATGTATGGTAGATATTAATTAAGTACTTTTTTTCAGTCCATCCATTAGTGCAAGTACCAAATCAGCTGGTGGGAGCTCCCACGGGCACGGATGTAACACTGCAGTGCCACGTTGAAGCCTCACCAAAAGCTATCAATTATTGGACAAGAGAAAACGGTAAGATTTCCTTTAGGTATACTTCCTCAAACTTCCTTTTCCACTTTCACGCCTATTCCTTATCGTTCTGCGTAACAAATAAAAATACATCAAAAAATATTAAAAGGCAATGGTTTACAATCTGTGATTATATTTAACGGAAAGGCCAGCGAGATATTTTACGAACGAGTCGTAACTCATAAAGCTTATTAAGTCTCAGGCACGGAACTCAAGAACGGAATAAGCAACTAATTTCATTATTCATAAAGCACATTGAAAGCGTTAAAGTAGTCATTAAATGAGTCGTTTTTCATATTTCTACTATCCTTCTTTGACAGGGCTAGTGCCTCATACAAGTTACAGCATTTTTATCGCCGTATTTAAAGAGAAAAATATGAAATGTTTTCGTGTTCGCTTTTCATTTAGATTCTACAAGATTTATACAGACATTGATTATGCAGCGTCAATGTTACGTTATTAACGGCTGTGTAATTATTAAGGGACAGAGTGAAATATAGCTGTGCTCTGGTTAATTAAAAAACAAAAAGATATTTAACTTGGATACGATTATGCTAATTATAAGTATTGAATATTTTCCTACCTGAATTTATAATAACTTCCGGCAATGGAATTCAGTTTGTGTATTTTAATACGAAAATATGAAATCAAATTTATATTAATAAAGATGATTTTAAATTATAGATAGGCGTTGAAGCTATTTTTCAGTCGAAAAGTGTATTTACTTATCTCTTTGTCATAGCTCTACATTTAGCAACTAATACTAATTAGTTACCAAGATCAGAAAATGAATGTTGGTTATCCTTTGAATTCCTGGATTTTGCTTTGAAGAAAATTTTAAAGGTGAATTCAGATAACGCAATAAAATAAGTTTTAGTAGAAAAGATCTTTCAATGAAAGTTAAAAAAGTTTTCTCACTATATAACAGCAATTTTAATTTTATCTCAGTGACATAATGTACTAGATGCTTAACAATATTTTTAAACTTATTTTTATTTACAATTCATTTATTAATAATGCAGATACGACATAGGTCATCAGAGTATCGTATTCTATTCTGGAACAACGGCATAAAGTAAGTTAATTATGTTGAAAAGATCAAAGAATAAAGAACAAATTAATACGACACATTTCTAATTACAAAAAATAATAGAAAAAGTAAAACAATTGCCGTCCTGTAAAAATACGTGCTAACTAATACAAATAAGGCACTTAACCTAACAAAACGTTGGAAGGTCGGAGGCATTACTTTTCATTATAACGACACCCTTAGGATGGAAGTTGTTTGTTTGGTGTCCAGGTGACAGATGTACACGAAACCTTGATGGGAAAATGAAGTGCGAAGATCTATTAATTCTAATTGCTTTTAATATGTCAAAAATTTAAATCAAAATAAATGATGCAGTTGAAGAAAGACTTCACCCACTAAACCTACTTACAAGATTTATTTCTTTTCACTTGCATGCGTTTTCATTTTTGTGTAATGCGCAGGATAAAGATCGTTACATAAAAGATGAATCAAGTTTATTAAAGAAAAGCTTCAATGTGGAAATACAGAACTGGTCGGAATTCTATAGCTGTAATCCTTAGTATTTCTAAAAGAAAAGCTACTGGACTTTGTATTAACATTAAGAGTAAATACAGCCATTCCAGCATAAGAAGATTACCGTCCCCGCAATTAAAATTTATACACAATTATATACTCGAACCAAAAATGAAACGCGATCAATACCGTACTTAATTACGTTACGCGTAATTGTATGCGCTGGTCGGCACTCGTATTAAGTAAATTGTTCTCGCAAAGCGAAAAGAGCCACTTTCGGAATGTGGAAGGACATTTTCAGATACGGTTAATGCAAACATGTAAATGTTGCAAGTACCGATATTACCGGATAATGCGTTGAGCGGGAACGCGCCTAGCCCACTAAAGTCGAGTTACGAATGGATTTACGTTACTTGCTCGCAGCGGCCGCGACATGTGTGCCCCGACACCGCAGCTGCCCGAGCTAGCCGACAAAACGAATAAAACTTGCCACAACGAATTCTTTGACACACTTTCAAATTGCTTCTGTGAGATCCAAACCCGTCAAAACGTATTTTTCTTCGTTTATTTATTTTTTGACGTGACAACGTCTTATAATTCGATAGAGCCGGCTGCACGCCCGAAAAAACATGACTCATGCGGCGTTACCTCGCTCTGAGGCGTTCCAGTGAGCGAGAGCGCGGAACGAGCGACAAAGAAGCACAATTGTTGTCACGTTCAACTATCGTCAGTAAACCGACTTTACAGACAACCAATTTTTTTTACTTGCAAATGTGTTACAGTTAGATGTAGAAACTCATATTTTTACAAGGCTGTATTTGCATTTGCCTTACCAAAAACTTGTCTTTTTCAATTTTCACGTAGGAGTACCAGCAAAATCCAGTCATTGATGCATACCGTCTAATGTAATAATAAAACATAACCATACAGATACGCAGTGCAGGATTTAGATGCAGTTACAAAGGCAACCGAGCTAGCCATTACGTGGGTAGAGCGACCGACCGCGCAAAAAGCGAACCAAATTCTATTACCGCCCGATATGCAACAAAGACCGCTGGCCCGCCCCGCTTCAAATTGCTTTAGGCTACAGTCGCGATATTTACTCTCACATACCACAATATTCGAACAAATAAAATTCAATTTTATATTCACTTTTCAATAACGGGAAACGTTTGATAGGTTGCACTTGCTCTGGTCACAGTTTATTTAAAAGCCATTTATGCCGTGTATAGTCGCATGTAAATAGGTATACGGTCGGGCGGCCGGCTGGCTCTTCTGTGGGCTATAAATTGTGGTGAGTTACAAATTAAATTAGGTAATACATAGCTGTGACGAGATGGGACAAGCTATAGGGCGGCTACGACGGACACGGAATGGGTGGGCTCGTCTCCAATGTCGCAACCGGACTTCTGATGTGCTTTTGTTCGAACTTTAATGGGAGACTTTAATGTAATTTATGTAAAAACTTGAACGCTCCTCAACGTCCATATCTATTAGACTCGTATTAATTATTTGATCCTTTTATAAATTTTTGGGGCAAGGCTTTTGTGTCTCCAAAAGTTTTTCGGAGTAATAATAATTTGTTTTTTTTTCTGAAAATGATTGATATAGCTTGCCACATTGACGAGAATTATTAATATATTTATATGGTAATAAACAAAAGAGGGCGTGCCTGTCGCAAGCGGGCAGCGTCAACGTGTCACTTGCACAGAACGCGCCACAGATTTGTGGTCAATTCAAGCCGAAAGCTCCCCGGTTACTGGCCTCACTTGATGTATTTGACTTACTAATTAATCATCTTTAGGTCCTGATTAATATTTGACATATTCTAATGCGTTTGAATGTTAAATGCTTATTAATTTTTCACTTCAATTGATAATGTTATAACTAGGTATGTATAAATTGCCTTTAGTTTTCATGGAGTTATAAACAGTTTATATTTATAAACTGGCATAGCGCAGCCATGAGATATAAATCGGATAAATGTCTCGTGTGTGAAAATTATCCAAAAAAGGCCAAATTGTACATGTGCATTAGAAAACTAAATGATTTCACCAACTGAAGCTAACAAAGGCAAGCATTTTTATAGTTGACAAAAACACGAATGTGCTTTAAATGCATCGGGTATCTGCTAAAGTTGCTCCGAGTGGTGTTGTTTGACTATAAATTACGGGTTGCGTTTTTAAGTGAGCATTTTTAAATAGGGGAAACGTTGAAAAGGATTTAGAAGGTTTCAAAAACAATATTTCATTCGCAAACAGGGTATCTGTAACTAATAACAAAATACCGTTTTATATTCATTTATCTTTGTATTTGTTTCTTACTAGAAAATTGTTATTTTATTCTAATGACGCAAAATAATATTCCTCAAACAATTCTCAGAAAATAAAATAATATGATACTTCCTGATTATGTAATTGAGCTTACAAAAGTATTATTAGCCCATTCTCATTTACCATCATAATATAATGTGACCTATATCCTAAACACGTGTAACAAAACACATATTATAATATGAAATTAACATCATCTTAAAAAATGACTTGAAAAAAATTGTCAAGAATTCCGTTATGAAACGGATATTGCCTAAAAACGAGAAATTCCAATTAAATGCCGTTGTAATAAAATAAGCCTCGGTGGCTCGGTGGAAACGAAAAATAAAACTCGTCCGCAAAAATAAACGGGACAAGAAGAATGCAAGCAATTTTTAATGTAGAGCGAGTACCATGACCCTCGACCGCGGTTATAATGTAGCCAGCGACTACAGCGAACCTCCCAACCGGCACACTCTTTACACATTTTAAGCGGGTTTCCTATAGATAAGATGATTTATTGTACTCATTGTGATTAATTTTTTATTTCAATGTTTACATTTTATATTCGTTCAGCGCTGTACACTTTTCGAAGGAGATCTTTCTATAGTAATATCTTAATGAAAACCTTTCTATTTAAGTATGTAATCTATTTTACGATTTTAATAAAAAACATCAAAATAAGTTAATGTTTTTTTTTGTGCCTAATAAATGAATACTAGAAGAACATTCCACTTTATTCCCATAATTAGGAGATCGAAAACATACCTTTTTAATTGCGCCTAAAATTCGTTAACTTTTCACCTACCAATGTTATATTGACGATTATAATAAAATTAATGGATACAAAGTACTGAATCGCAAATATATTTATGCAGTAATTCATTATAGTTCATATGACATGTCGAAACAACATATTTCATACGATATCGGAACAATGCTCGGATGTGGCCGAATATAAATGATCGGAAAGGTCCTATCGAATAAGGGTGAGGAAACGACTATATCAAATGGCTAGATACCGAATAAGTATCACTGAATATATTAGAGGAACAACATAATGTATTAATATTTAACACATTGAGCACAGATCCTACTGAATCCTACTCTATTGTAGTTAATAAATATAATAATTAATTATATTGAAAATTAAAATTAATTTATATTAAAATACCAAACTAAAACTGCAAACTGATACAATGTTAATGTCTGTAATGCATGATTGAAAGGTTGACTGTAATATATAAAAAATAAAGATAAAGTAAATGGTATTTTGTCCAACCAAAGAGCAATCACTTATAAATCAATACTTTAACAATATACAGAGAGCAAATAAACTAATATACGTCTATCCCATCTACAGGTGAGATGATCATAACAAACGACAAGTATCAAATGAGCGAGATCAACAGTTCAGCGTACAGCGTGCAGATGCGACTCATAGTTCGTAACATACAAGACACCGATATGGGCGGCTACAAGTGCATTTCCAAGAACTCCATAGGAGACGCAGAAGGAACTATCAGGTTATATAGTAAGTAAACCTTACTTCTTCTAAGTCTTGTAAACGTCGTGATAAACTTCCAAACTGTCGCGTGACAATAGTATAGTACATGAGTAGAACATTACACTTTAGGCACAGAATACATAATAGTAGCTAAACGCTACTTTAGGTTTAGTTCTACAATAAAAGATACAAGTATTTCAATTGGCTATTTATAGAAAAGAACAAGCAGAGGATTGTAAAAATAACAAAGCAAAGTTTAGCTTGAATAAAATTAAAAAATGTTTTATTCTAGAAATGGAACTACCATATCTCAAGTCAAGAGTCGAAGACACGGAAACAAATTACGTAGAGACAAACGACGTTCGGTCCAGTCTCCAAGGCCCGCTGCGGGAAGGCGGTCACCGGGCCGAAGACGCGGACTTCTTGGGCGGCCGCCCCTCGCCCGCCGCCTCGTACCGCGCCACTCCACTTGCAATCTTTTTAATATCTGCCGTAGCCTTTGTGTGCTAAACTTTTCTAAACAACTTAGTGCTACATCGAACGAAATTTCAGCATATATCCCAAACTTATTTTCGTCGCTCTTTGCGTAAAACCAAACATGTTTTTCATACGCGACACGTAACGAATTTAAAACATCTTCTTGTTTAACTGTATAATATAAAGTAATCGTGCATAGCCGTTTATGTATGTGTGATGTACAATATAATTATGACTAAGCTCGTGTGCTTGTAAAAATAAAATGTGCCAGTGTAAATGGTTAAATTAATATAAACAATAAAGACATTGAAACATTTAAGACACGAGCTGTTAGCAATGTAAAATGCTTAGTATATGTTGTGCAGTTTAAAAAGAACCCGTATTACTATCGTCGATAAAATAATAATTGTGTGACTAAGAACAATATCGTTAGGCGCATAGAATGCCCTGAACAGATTAAATCCATAACATATTATAGTTTCAACATGCTTGCATATTTATTTTATTGTAAAATTATAAGTGGATTAATGTTAATGTATTTGCAAATTATATTATTTAAATATTTGTTTCTTCTAATTAATTTATTTATTATCGTGCTTGTAAATAATTATGTATAGTCACGTTAATATTGTGTAAACTATGTTTAATAAATGCCTAATTAATTATAAATCAAGTTATATTTGGAACAATATTAAGTTTTAAAATAGATTTTGCATGTACCTATAGGTATATATATTTAATACTGTATATTGAATATGATAAATCAAATAATAGAGCAACATGTATTTTATTGTTATAGTTAATGTTGTTGAATGATGAACCGTCACCAGTAAACAAAAACCTTACCGTTAGTAGATTTAGTTGAAACGAGAGTCCTAATTTATTAATTTAACGAAAATTTTCCTACAAAAATATCCATTCTCTTTAAAAATACATGTGTATATTTTTTACATTCATTTGCCTAATTTGATTAAAATTTTACCACTTAACAAGCAAGATCATATTGTGATAGATTTTTCACACAGTGGACTATATTTTAATGTTATTTTTTCAGTGTGTTATGTTTCTTTTTGTGTTTCCTTTAATAATTTAGGACTCTTATTATAGATGTCTGTTAAGTACCTACCTGTCTATACATTCCTTTTCTATATTTTATTTAATGTCATCAGCCACTTTGCATAACAACCTTGTAACGAGTGTATAATAATGCCTGCGAAGTATAAAATATAAATGATATACATACGTACGAAATATGTGTTTTATTTATCGTTGAATGTATGAGGAGTGACATGACGATAAATCATAGTCACACTTGATGTGCATTTTTGCTGTGATGCTTTTACATAAATTTTGGCAAAAAGTTATGCGTGCCTCATGTAACTGTAAATTTTATAAAAATATTTTGTCTATTTTCTTACATTGTTTATTAAAAAAAATCAAATATTTTTTTACGAATACACGCTTATAATTTTAAAGTTATAGACACAGTCAATAATTGATCATTCATTCAATTACACACACAGGGTTACGTTTCTCCTACCTTTTACGTAAAATTACCACGGTGGAAATCAATAAATAATTTGAGCTCCAATTATGGTATTCATTCACTTTAAAATTTTGACCTTCATGTCTAATAACACAATCAATACGAACAGTTTCAAATAGCTTAAACTTTATTCCCATTATGAAACAATGTAAGTACTTAATATTTTGTTAAATAGCAACACATAACACCTTCCTCGTTGTTCATCAATGTCACATTAATGTAACACTGGCGTATACAATTCTCGAAAGGTCTGGCAATATTGTCTGTCCCACGTAATTGGTACCTTCGGAAATAGAGTATACAAGCACGATCTAGATAGTGTGTTACCGCATGCATTAGCGAAATTACCCGACGCTTTATTATTTTCATTGAGACAGGCTAAGTTTTGGGGATAATAAAAGGAAATATTTGGGTACATAGGTCGATATTTGGTCGTCGATGATGTTTGATTAGTATTTAATATAATATGTGTCGGTATGAAATAATTTAAGTGGCAATTAAAAATAACACAGTTAAATAGAACAGTGACTTATCATGTATAAGTCAACCTTATCATGTATCAGCTTACCCAACAATAATAATATTTAACAAGAAACCTTTTACAAAGAGCTGTAATCAATTCAAACATTGTTAACTACTCGCGACGCAAAACAAACAGCAAATTATATTCATTACACAATTCCCTTAAACACAAATAGATCTTAAAGAAACTAAAATGTGTGTCACAAAAATGTCACCAACGGGATATTCGTAGAATAAAATCGGATATTTGTCAAAGAGACTGTTACGAACGAGCTGGGATAGAGCCACGATAACCTAATATAGGCGTGTGTACACATCCGAGTGTCCCAAGAGTGTTACAGCTTCGATGTCACAGTTTGCATCTCAAGTGCTCACTATACAAATACTCAAAGGAAATCGTTGGAAATTACTCTATAGATTCATTTATATAAGCCGTGCTCGTGCGTCCAGTGACAGCACAGATGGATTTATCGTTGACACCTTCTAAATACTACGGGGAAACTATCTCGTCTCGGTTTTGGAAAACATTGGGAATTAAATATTTACTTTTAACATTTCATTTCACTATACTAATGTCATTCAATGCATTCATCATAACTTTTATGTCATAAATTTCTATTAAATTTAAACACACTAAGTTGGTGCAGTTAAGAATATTTTACAGTCCTATTACTTACTTAATTTAATTATATCACGAAATATTCAAGTAATTTTAAAATACTTTAATCTCTAACCAAGTCTCAAAAACAAGCTTAAAAGCACAAAATATAATCGTATGCAAAGCAAAGAGAACGCAGTTACTGGCATCGCATATTTGTTTACAAGCTATCGTGGGAATACCCTTAGCGTGGATGTCCGGCTACAATCTGCATAACAATCGTGGTTGTTTCCTTCTCCACAGATGGATGATAATGCCTGCCATTCATAATTCATGTCTTAATGAGGGACACGAATATTCTCGATCATTTTGCGCCGTGAACTTCAGCTATTCAATATTTGGTACATTATTCTTCTACGTTGTAAAGCTATGAATGTTTGTTAGCGCAACGAAAAAGTTATGTAGAGATACTTTCATTTGCCCCTGTCCTTAAAATAGACTATCACACATTCTTTATCTCACAGGATAAAATATAGAATGTGTCCTATATTTGACTTAAGGTGGCAAAGGTGAATCGCGATTCATATTATTTTATTCATTTACACGAGAAATATATAACTTTTGTTAGTATACTTGGATTGATATATAACTAAAACTATAATTTAAACATTTAGATAGAGGAGAGATTGCGAAAATTTTGTTCTTTTCTTTTTTAAATTTAAATCTTTTCAAGTGTGCTAAGGAGGAGGAAATGATATCAATTGTGATTTAAATCATATTAAATACATTAGACGAAATTATCTTGGCTCTACAATATTAAAGTTTCCATTTATGTATGCATTGTTTCGACACATATATTACACTAGCTGCGCTCCGCGGTTTCACCCGCGTGGCTCCGCTCCTGTTGGTCTTAGCGTGATGATAGCCTATAAGCCTTTCTCGATGAATGGGCTATCTAACACCGAAAGAATTTTTCAAATCGGACGTTCCTGAGATTAGCGCGTTCAAACAAACAAACAAACTCTTCAGCTTTATAATATTAGTATAGATATACTTAGTTTACAAAAAATACATATTTAAAAATACTCCCTGCATGCAAACGTGTAACATAAATAACTTAGAAATGTAATATAAAGTGTTCAGATCAGTGTAAGGGAATTGTGTGGGAGCCTTGCGGATCGGGGCGGCAGCTGTGCCAGCCCTTATCCACTCGCTTACAATAACCTTATAAATGTAAAAATACACCTCTATTTACCTCGTACCGTTACCGATAAAATGGTTGAATAAAAGATTTTCAGGAAACAATCATTGAACGATACAACGGAGTCGATGTTTGCTGACACTCCATCATTTTCATACCGAAGTTAACGCATTTATTTTCAGCAATATTTTTATGAAAATATGACTTTAATATCGTGATAACATACCTTAAATTATTTTTAAATAAAAATGCCAGTTATTATTCACCCATTCAAAAATTATTTTTAATTATAAAGTAGTTCAAAGGTTAATAATTGAATTTCCTTCGAGTATCACGGTTTAATTATAAACAAATTGAATTATTTGAGCGACGCAATCGAACGTCAGCCTCATAATACGAACGCAAGCCACGAATTTTAATGTCTGATCAATTAGGTATCTGATTCAACTTTAAAAGCATAATTACTGATGTCACAGCCCATCGACCACACACTACATTGTCCGTAATTAACCAGATGTTGTGTAAACTCGTTTATCCATACTAATATTATAAATGCGAAAGTAACTCTGTCTGTCTGTCTGTTACTCAATCACGCCTAAACTACTGAACCAATTTTCATGAAATTTGGTATGGAGATATTTTGATACCCGAGAAAGGACATAGGCTACTTTTTATCCCGGGAAAATGACGCAATCCCGGAAATCCCACGGGAACGGGAACTATGCAGGTTTTTCTTTGACTGCGCGGGCGAAGCCGCGGGCAGAAACCTAGTGTGAAATAAAATCATTTTTATATTAATAGTTAATACCAACTCAGAGAAGACATACAATACACGTAAAAAATACGAGTATGTAACTAATTACAAAATTAATATATTTTTGTTATAACAAGTACTTACCTATAATTTCAAATTAAGTAAATAAGTAATTTAACAAAATTTTGCGATATTTATTTTTAATGAGAAAATATTATAATGATGTGAGTAATTTTGTCTTATTTATTACTTCATAATATACCTACTTAAAATACTTAAGTTTAAAATACGTAACTTTAAAATACTTAAGTAAGAGTTTTGAGGATCAGCTAGTAGGTACCTACTTAGAAGTTATCTGTACTAATCTATATATAGATATATAAGTATTATAGACTAATATAATATGACGTGATAATATCATCACGCTAAGACCAACACAGGTGCGGATCAATACGGGTAAAACCGCGAGGCACAGCTAGTAAGTAATAGCATGACAAAAACACTTGTGTACATGTTAAATTATTGTACCGTGTGATATATTTTTGACGGGTAAGCTTTTTATAAGTAATAACTAGCTGCGCTTCGCGGATTCACCCGCGTGGCTCCGCTCCTGTTGGTCTTAGCGTAATGATATATATATCCTATAGCCTTCCTCGATAAATGGGCCACCGAAAGAATTTTTCAAATCGGACTAGTAGTTCCTGAGATTAGCGCGTTCAAACAAAGAAACTCTTCAGCTTTTATAATATTAAGTATAGATAAGTAGAAAAACCTAATTTAGTTAATATAGAGGACAAATGTAGAGTTCTACATAACATTGAAAATACAGTTTCGATAAACTAAAAAAAAAATTAATTGTCTGTAAAGTCGGTTTACTGACGATAGTTGAACGTGACAAGGTCCGATTGTGCTTCTTTGTCGCTCGTTCCGCGCTCTCGCTTGCACTTCAAGCCTTACATGGAACGCCTCAGAGCGAGGTAACGCCGCATGTGTCATGTTTTTTCGTGCGTGCAGCCGGCTTTATCGAATTATAAGACGTTGTCACGTCAAAAATATTAACCGTAAAAAACAGTACCGATCCAACAAAGATACAGCTTTATTAAAAAAAAACTCAATTGATTAACTGATTGAATCAAATTCACACTACATACATACATTTAAACTTTGAATCATAAATAAACATACTCTATAAGCAAAATGAAAAAAATTGCAGTTTTTTTAGAATAGCCAAATTTTGCGCTTTTATGTGACATCATGGTCGAAATCTGATCAGGAGCCCCCTGGGAGGTTCCCCTAGCCACATTTGATTATTGCGATCAAGGAAATACTTTAATTACCCTGCAGCCCGTTGTTTCCACTTCTTAAAGCACTCACAGTACTCGAAAAAAATCCATGCACTTAACGATGAAATAAGCGTGGCTTTCGACCGCATTCACTTTTAGCGACGTAGTTTTTCTCCTTTTACACCCTTCACTCGTATTCTCCAATCCGAAGCAGGCGTCTCTCTCTCGCAAAGGTTAGCCGACGTCCGTGCGCTCGCTTCAGCGTTCGTGACACAAAGCAATATGTGAGTTAACTTCAGTGTAACGGTTCTTGTTTGAGTTGCGATTTAATGCCTCCTTAAACTGAGATGGTTTACGGGTTAACCCGACTGAAAACGTTGAAAGTGTTTGTAGTTATTTACTCTTTCGATCGTTCAATAAAAACTTTAGAATCCTTTCATTCGCATCATTTGACATGAAAATGAATTTCGATTTAAAATAATGGCCATTTTGCGAGAGATTCTACAACGAAATTGTGTGCCATTTTTACTATAACTCTACCATACATATAGATAGCACTAATACCTTTAATGATTCACTTTATCAGCAGAAAATTGTAGATAACATAACATTTTGGTACATACAAACATAAACATATTATTTTGTGGTACAATTTCCTTTTTCAGGTCTTATGACGAACACACTATTCTCCTTAATAATTAAAAAATTATCTTAAATAACAAACAGGATAAACATTTGAATTGACTGTAGATAAAGGAACGTAACAAATAAACATCAATTCTTCTCATATTTTGTCACCTTTAAACAAAATCTAAGATCTAAGATAAGTATTTTAAAAACATTTTACATTCACAGAAATCTCAATAAAATGCATAATGTTAAGCTAACAAAATAGACAACAAATGGCGAGTATTTAAAATATCATCATAGGTAATATTGGATAAATAAGGAAACCCCTTTATTTCCGTTCATTGTTCCTCAATTAACCAGAATAAATGTAAAGTACACCAAGTTCTACGCCTCGTTTTTGAAACCATAAAAGTTGTAACAATATTGAATACCATAAAAGTTATGCCAATATTAAATTAAAGCAAAGTTTTAATTACCAATTCCAATTTCAGATATTAAGTCCGATTCATTAGTACATTCGACTGAAAAAAGTCCACAATCAATTTATATTTTGGCCGAAATCGCTTCTCAACTCTGACTGGTTCTGAGGGACCAGGATTAGATAATACGAAGAGATTTAAAGTGAATTAGCCGTTCGATCGGAAAATTGGAATGCCACATAGATAATTACCTGACACTCACAGAAAAGGAAGTCACTTAGAAAAGAGATTCAAATAAGCGTTCACGAGGACCAAGTGAGGCGGTCGGCCCGTGGCTTTATCGCGGTAAAAATAACTGATACCCAATATCTGAGGATTAGATCGTCTGGAACCGAGCATCAGACAATTGAATTTGTCTCGGTTGTTTGCCCAAAACATTTCTATATTACAGGTAATCAGAAAGCATGTTTTGCGGAATGATATCAAATCGCAAACTGAGTTACTAACCAATGAAAGGGAAATACAATTTCATTTTCCTCCAATTATAATATTCACCAACCGTAAATTTTTCATTACTTTGACGTTTACTATGTTACTATTTTCGATTTTATTATACGTCATGCTAATATGTTTAAAAAACAAAATAAGTGGTAAGAAATATTCAAATTTTTATTTTTCACTTTATAGACCTCAAATTTGAAATGAATGTTTGATTGTTATTATAAATGTGTTATTATTCTAGCCCAGAAATTTCGCATGGACTACATGTGGGCTCATGCCTTTCAGACTTTTTATCGACTCCATGACTTAGCCACTGACTGGGATCAAGCAAGACAAATGTGTGAAGCAGAAGGCACAACACTTTTAATACCTTCTAGTTTGGAAGAAATTGAGAACCTTAAATTGCTAATGAGTAATATGAAAGCATATTATACAGCTGTTTTTATAGGCATCCATGACCAATTCGCTGATGGCCACTATGTCACTGTCAAAGGTTTGTTATACAAATAATCGTTTAAAGCACTTATGAAATTAACAAGTTATATCTATACTAGATAGATTTTAATTAGAAGTTTACTCGTGACCCTTGAAAAATGCAAAATTATTAATATGAAATATAATTTCTAAATTTGTTCCTAGTTTCACCCACTACCAATAAAATCTCATGTAATTTATATCACAAAAACGCCTCCATAAATACTTCAAGGACCTTTAAAAATGTGACCAAATTAATCAGTTATATTTTTAGGCGAGCCAATAACCGGGACTGTGTTAGAACTTTTGTGGGCAGAAGGTCGACCGGATAACTTCAATGGCACGGAGCACTGTGTCGTCATGTCTAGAGAGGGCTTGTTCGACGACCGACCCTGTGATAGTATATTTCCATTCGTGTGCAAAATATTAGCAAATGATACGCAATATAATGAAGCGTGTGATGGTTTTGATTTGGGTAAGCGAGAAATGCATTTACATACCTTCCACTAACAATTGCATAAAAACTGATCTAGGGTAGAGCTGTTCGACAGAATATTAATATTAGGAGAGCGTTCCGAGATAAAGTGCAAATGTTAACGCAAATTTTCTGTTTTTATTTTTGTATTTCAATGACACAATTTAAATATGTTCCTTCATTTAACTAATACTAGCTGCGCTTCGCGGTTTCACCCGCGTGGCTCCGCTCCTGTTGGTCTTAGCTTAATGGTTAGCGCGTTCAAACAAACAAACAAACTCTTCAGCTTTATAATATCAGTATAGATACGTATACGAAATACGTATTTCAATTTAACATATCATTATTTATTCACTTGATATAATTAGCTAGTCTTATTGCTTTATAAAACATCTAATATTTCAGGCTATTCACCGCATGGTATCATTACGAATAAATGCTATAAATTCCATTCAGAACCGTTATCTTGGCACGACGCATATCTTGCGTGCAAATTGGAAGAAGGTCGCTTGGCTATCGTTAACTCGCCGAAAGAAGCTAATGTCTTTGTCAGTTTCCTGGGTGAACATCTGAACAGTAACACTCCGGATCCTAATATCTTGTATATAGGTTTCAGTGATTTGATGTTTCCATATCAATATCGAACTATAACTGGTACGTTATCGCATTTTCTTTAAAATACTGAAACTTCCTATTTCATACTTCTTTTTCCAATTGAAAGGCGAAGAGATTTCTGAAATAGGATCATGGTATACTGAAGTATAGTAATAAAGTCTGATGTGTTAGATTTTTCTACTAGATATCGTTTCGAAAGTAATCGATAATAATGAATATACCTATAAAATAAAAAAAAATTGTATCAGATTAATATTATGTACGATTGACTGAACATTACAATACAAAAGATATTTAATTCTAGGTGAAACTCTTGAAGAAGCTGGATACGCATCATGGAGTCCACTAAAAGAGAGTTTACAAACTTCAACAGATAAGCGCTGTGGTGCCATCTCCAGAACTGGTTTTCTTGAAGTGACGTACTGTGACCGTCCGGCTATGTTCTTGTGTGAAAAACTTCTTAACTCAACCAGTTGAAGCAGATTACCTAACTTACAATAAGATAGTGAAAATACGAGATTTGCGAGATAGAAGCTTCCACAAAATTGCGCTTGGATATATTTGACAGATGTAGAAATTTTGTATTAAATCATGATACAGTACAAATGGTACAAATGACTATTTAAATTTAAATCCCAAGTACCAAGATTATACCTCTGTATTATCTTCTTAAGAAGTATCTATCCTATCTTCATTTCTTAATGACAATTTATATCAAAGTTTCAAACAGATTCTATATAGCTTATTATCACTTGCCATTCAATTGATGTTATTCAGGAATAAAATTGCTTTTAATGAAATTTATTTTAAATATAAATTATTATAATATCGGTTGATAAAATTTTAAGCACGTGTACAATAATTAAGGTAAGTTTACGAGAGAAGCTGTCATTGATTAGAAGGATGTCCGCCATCCTCGCTTGCGGCGACTTTCCGAAATTTTCCCAACATACGGTTCCGCCTTCACGTCGTTATTTAGATTGTAATGTAATTTTACATAATTGCAAAGCTAAGTCAAAATCAGCCTTTCTATCGCACTAAACTTCTATAGGAATAAAGTAAAGCGTTTGTGTAATGCGCCAATATCATGAACTACTGAACCGATTTTAAAAATTATTATTTATTTCAATGCTGGATATATTGTACGTAATTCCTGGATGCTACTTATAATAAAAAGGCGAGCCGTGACAGACCACTACTTGAAATATTATTATTTTTACATATTATGAAGCTATGAAGCTTATCAAACTTTATTGTTAAGATTTATGAAAATATCAATCAAATAAAATTGTATATTGAGATTATATTTAAAGCCGTTTAATGTAGAGATAAAATGCAAAGAGCCTAATACCATAAATTACTAAATAGTAACTACATAATACTCTTTAAAGCTCTCTTTAATTGTAACACAAATCACAACGGGACATGAAATTTCGCATCACCTTCAACGGTCAATTATTAATCAAGCACAATTTGCAAATGCATTCCGGGATAATAATGCAATTAGTATTCCGTATAGTAGTGTACGGCGGCAACTGCAATAAACAGCTTATGGGAGGGCTTAACGGTTTCGAGTTAAATTTTATTTGATTGCGAACCTCCCGTCACGCTGACAACAGCTGATTGATGTATTGCCATACGTGGGCTGCCGTCAAAGATTATACTACTATGAAAAGCGTACGTAATTAAATTACCAATTTTCATTTAAAATATGATGAAGCCGCTCATGATCTCTTTACATATTGCGAAGGAAATTCCAAATTAGTTCCTTTTCACTTGATATTTATTTCGTTTGTTACGTGGAATTGGAGATGATTGGAATCTTTTTATGTAATAAATCAATTTATACAAGTACATGTCTATCTTTTTATATTGGAATCGTTGTATTTTGGACCATATAATTAATTAGCGTTGTGAAGGTTAATTAATTTAAGTGTGTATTCGTATTGATATTAATTTTCATAATAACATTAAGTAATTATGTAGTTAATGAACTAGTGCAATAAAAAAAAGTTATTGCGTAAAAGTAGATTGAAATTTGAAAGCATACAAAAATTATTTACTTACACGAATGTTCCACACAAAATACAAATACATATTTAAAAATCCTAATAATAGATCACGATTAAGTTGCTCACATGAAATGACACGACACAGATAAAGCAATAACGCCCTTTCATACGACATTAAGTACATTAGTGACGCCCTTGGTGACGCCACATTTCGTGACAATCTGCACAGTTCAGTCGCGTGTGAATCCTAAGATACAGGCTCTCATTTCCCGTGACGGCACGAGCAAATAATATAACTATTAATAATAATCGGAATAATTAAGTCTAAGCAATTTTTTATACTTATGTGCGGTTACAAAAATTGTACGTTTGTGTAGTTACAAAAATTGTTCGTAAGCGAGTGTTTCCAAAGAAATGATATGAATTTTTTCAGTAATTCTTAAGACAGTTGTTACTTGCTCGGTGAATGTTATTGACAATGATTTTCTTGATGTTATTTTAATTAATTTATAAAATTCATTGATTTTCAAAATTAGAAATGTTAACCTTTAACGTCAGTATTTTATTATGATTCTGATTTTTCATATTCTATACACATTTACGTGAACACCTTTCGACCTCCGTCTTTATTCAAGTAACCAAGCGTAAGCGTACCTTCACATTCATAAGGAATGTCGATGGAATCAATAACATTTCATAGCTTCATTGGCACTAGGTGACAATAAAAATGCATCTCAATTCTGATCACACTCGTTCCAATATTCAGATACGGGCCAGCACCTGAGACATCGCATCTCGCTTGAAAAATGCTTATTATATTGCCTTCTCGTAAATGAAAACACATTTTATTTCGTGAACATATTCATAACGATCCAATTAACTTGGAAGTGTTTTTGGAATATTTTTTAGTCTCATAATATTACCAGGAGTTGTTTGGATATTATGTCTGCTATCGAGCTTGTAATATTTATTGGTAGCGTTATAAATAAATGACAGCAAGCTAGTTAGTATCAACCACAGGTATCAACCATGTATCAACTATCAAGTAATATAAAAACATAAATGCCACACACACATGCACAGTAAAGCAGTATGTAAAGTGAAATAATATCAAAAAAAAATTCCGTCAACATACACACATGTTTACTAACATTTTATTATTGTAAGCTATATTACAATGCTATCTAATACAACTGTAATGATTTGATGATGATGATAATATGATCAGACATAGAGTTATTAGTATATTTTTAATATTTACTAACATTAGTTAATAAGTCACGTACTAACATTAATGGATCTCTGTAATCTAATTGTTTAAATAAATAAATAAATAAATAAATAAATAAATAGAGGAGTTTGCAATGGATACTCAAGCAGCTTTAATTTGGCTTTAATATCCAGTACTTAAAACCAAAATACAGAAAAGTCTTTCACTAAGATGAAACTGATATTAGCTGACTTTCAAAATAACAATCTAAAATTAAAACTGACTTCAGGAGGTTGTATCAGGACAGTGTAACATGCACTTACTGGAATGGTTTTCCAAACTAAAATGGTATCGTCGTTCGTTTTTCCAAAAAAAAACGTAGGAGTAACACTAACAATGACAATTTACACATTTCTCTTATTTATACTGTACTGAAATAGCACAGTAACTACGTTGTTTGCTTAGATTTTATACTTTGTGTCTATAGAAAATTTTGTATTTATCCACAAATAAGGTACAACGTTTCTAGTACCTATGTGTGTGCTCATATAAATCTTAAATTACATTCGAGATCGATAATAAGTCTGCAAATAACTTTGAGTATAACTATTCTGTTGTATAGCAATCAGGATCTACTTTCCTATAAAAAAAGTAACAAGCATTTGGAAAATAAGTGAGCTTTTTTAAGATTCGATAATCTTTAACTAGATCGAGTAGCTGTCAGAGGTGATGTGACGCTGCACTTGACAAGGTTTCTAGTTTTTAATCTCCCTGTTTATTATACATTCCACACACGCCTATTCCTTGTAGGGCTTTGGAGCGCGGGTTGCGTTCCACTCGTCTCGCCTCGCTAAAGCAAAGCCAAACTTTCCACGCAAAACTTACTTCTGGATTTTTATTGCTTTTAGAGGACGTGAGACGCAATAATATTAAAATTTCACTACGTGTATGAGTTTATGATTACAGCCCCAAACTTGAACAAACGTTTGAAAATACATACCGTATTTTTTGGACAAAAATCAATAAGGAAAGATTCTTTGCAATTCTTTAACAAACTTGTTTTTATTTGTTATTATAGATACAAAATATATGAAATATTCTAAATACATTTTGTATTCCAACAATTTAAGGGATTCGATGTTAAATCATAAAAGTTTTTCTCTCAAATCTGCATAATTTATGGAGAAATCTCGTAAGAATTTTCACAGAGGAAACTCGTTCATCGTTCGCGGGATCATTCGTCTCCAACACAATCTGTCTGCGCGGGACGTGCGTCTTTGTACTTTCGCAAAAAATGCAAATTCTGTCGATCTGACACCACGCCCTTAGTCTATACGGAGTCGCGCCAAGCTGACGGAACGAAGGGCGGGAAGATAATTTTTCACGGAACCAAAACGTCAAACCACACCCTGAACTCCTCCGCGTTTACTTTTTTATAATTAAAAAAAAACATCATTCAAGGTAATTTAAATACCGCCTACTAGGGATATTACAATAAAGCAAAAAATATTTGAACAATATTATGTTCATAACACTCAGGCATGTTGATTGCGAGCAATGAAACTCACTCAAGAAATTTCATTTTGTTTTAATAACCTACGACTGTTTGAGTGAAGATAAATAATTACGATGTGTGTCGTCATGCTAAGAACAATGGTGTTAATTTTCAAAACCATTAACACATTAGGAGCACAACAAACGCTATCGTAAATCAGAAGTGCAAACAGTGTATTAATTACAAATGCAAACAGAGAGTGTGGTCCGCCGCAGCCATCTCTATCCAGCTAATGATTTGCAGTGGAGCTGAACAAACGCGCTAGACAATCGACCATCCTAAACTAAGGTATCATTTTTACAGCATATTTCCAAATATGCAGATCGAATTTGAAGGATTTTTTAAAAATTGTTTACACACATCACGAACTATATCTACATAATATGTAAAGTGTATACGAACACGAAGCAACTTCTGGATTTTCTCGATTCTGTACAAAAAAGCTATAATTGATTATTTTGTAAGATGGGATTTCATCGTTTAGGTACAACTTAGTTATAATTTTGACATACTCGTAATAATATGATCATAGTATGTCTTATGCTTTTGTAAAAACTACTTAATTAAGGAGAATAAAGATGGAATGAGATCATGTTTAATGAATAATTCTCCATAACAGTTTACTTGCCTTTGGAAAAAAGGACTATATTAACGCATGTTAAAATTCGCACGATGTAAAAACAAAACGTAAAACTCTGTTTAAATTAATTTCCATTACTGAAATGTTTAAAGGTACGGTTTTCCATGAAAACTGAAATAAAAAGGGTATACCGTCGAAACAATAATGTGCGATTGTAGTTGCCTTTACAATACGACTCGGCGCCGAGACATGTGGGAGCCGGGGACCTACAGACATAAAGTAAAAATCGGTCCTTTCAAAACATTTCTATGTGAGTTTGAAAAATACCGGCACGCTCTCACAACCGTCCTCGGGTCGACTGTTGCTTTAAATAACCGCCGGAGCCTTTGTGCTCTTTATTGCTTATCGCTTAACATTTAACATTGCGCATACAATTTTAATCCAAATATTAATCATTACTCGAATGATCCCAACGAGATAAACATCATGATTAATGAACACAATATTACGGATATCGAAATCAGTACTATGTAATACCTAGAACAAATTTTGTTGCATGTTATGTTATTAATTATTATTATAAATGACTATCGTTATTCAATTATTTGTAGAAATTACCTAATAGAATACCTGAAAGCGTATATATTGTTCATATAATTGTATTGTAAAGTTCTATATTATTTGTAGCTTGCTTTATCAATATACCATGAGCTCCCAAATAATCAGAAATTGAATCTTAAGTCAGCTTGAACTCGAAACTACTCAGGGCCATACTACAACAGTGAACAGAATATTGGATTCAATAGACCCACCTCAGCTTAAGTGTTTGTGAAATATTTTTGCTATAGCACATTGGGGACATACTGAATGGTCACAAATAGAATGAAACACGAAACAAAATAAAACTGTTGTAAAAAAAGAATGAATGGAAATTTTTATATCCTCTATTTTAGCTTTAGTGGCATTGTGGTTTGTTCAATTCTTGGAATACTCTATACATACTTTTATGTACAGTGTTTTCATTGAAAACATTATAATTAAGAATTTTTTATATAAACAATAAAAAAAATATCACAGTTATATATAACGTATATTATTTTATAGATGTCGATGTAAAATCCAATACCGTAACACAAATAAATTAGGATTTGTTTTCCATTTCCATCTAAAATGATACAAATATATCGCGTCGACAATTCGCCGTATATTTTTAGGCTTTCAATAGATTGATTGCATTTTCCACAGGCGTCATAGCATAGAAAATATTGCGAATGCGTAATTGGATACGCTATGCGTCGCTCGCACTCGACGGCCGGTAGCGCCTGCCGATGACGGCTCGTTGACAAATAATATGACGGATGATGAATACTTATACCTATTGGTTTAAATGCAATGTCCTACATCCTTTTATTCGATTGCATTGTGGTCAAACATTTGTATTTGAAAACATACATCACATGTTTATTTAGTAACCAATTTGTCACAGGAAGAGTGCTAGATTATCTGTGATTTCCTTTCAAAGACAAAACCTTTATTTAATCCTTATAGAAGACACTTGTTTTACTACACAACGTCAATGACCGATGCTAACGCTTACCCAAGTTAAACCGTAGATATATTATAGGTATAATTAATATATTTAAAACCTATTGAATAATTAATATCGAACCACGCTTACGTTCCCTAAGCCGCTTACTTTTTAATCTTCGTGATAGTACAGTGATAGCGGCTATAATCTTACCGTTCGTAAACACCATTTTTACTGGCTGTACGGAAACTAATTATGAGCCTTTTAACAAAGACATCAATTTGTGTAAGTTAATTCCGTAAGCCTTCGTAGCGAGAACAGTTCCCTAATATTATTATATTATGTGTCGTTCTTTACCATTTTTCTATAATGTAGTCAAATTATGTTACAAAAGAAATGCAGCGCCTGATTGCAAAGTAATACAACATTTTAAAGTATTTCAGGAACCAAATGAACTCAAAGGCAGAATAGAAAGTAGCAAGTAGTATGTATAACAAGCTAATTCCGATAACGTTAAAGATCCCCAACATAAAAGAGACAAACAGAATGTTCATTCCTAATTGCTACAGCACTAACAATTGCAAAATAGCCGTTATTTTCCTACATCCCGACAGTTTCATGTTGCATTTTGATTGGTCAACATGGAGACCAGATATAGTTGCTACATAAACACCTAGCGCCCCGTCTCGTCAAGTTCCAACTAATGAAATCGTAAATCAACAGTGCTGAACACATATCGACAGATTTTCAACTGGAAAATATTTTGCCCTCAAATGCCGTATGTATTCGAGTGCTGGGTTTATAATAAATGAAATTAAAACGTACTGACAAGTCTCTACCGTATGATAACTATTTTCAAATCGTTCACAAACTCTGACTATTCAATAAACTTATTAATAGGTACCGCATATTCTATTTTTAGTAAAATATTTAAAATAGAATATAGAAAGCCGAGCATTCAATTATATCAAAGCGGTTTGAAATACGGAATCTCTGTTAATGAATTAAAAATAAAGGCTAAATTATGTGAATTACGATGTTTAGAAATGGAGAGCCTTTATCTTGCTTTAATTAATTATTTAAATACTAACTGTTGACCGCGTTAAGATTTTAACCCTCATCGTATCTAATTTGATTCAACAATTTTATTATGTCTTTTGAAACCATTTAATGATTTAAAAAATATTTTATCATTACTCATTTTGCTAATAGCATCAGCTCTCTTCCTTTCCACCACTTATGTAATTAATGTCCATATATCATGTGACCTAGTTTGCCTGTCTCGTTGGTGCAGTGCTTAACATTTTTGCATGTTTAGAAAGGTTCCCGATTGGAGTCATGGGTCATGGCTTAAAAAATATGGGTAAGAATTATAAAACCAACGATGCTGATGATGACTCTCTAGCCGCTTTAATGAGGGTTAGGTTAGTTAGGTCTTCTTCAAAATGTTCAAGGCTACTTTATTTACATTATTAAGTAAATAATGAAAAATAGCATCTGGCTGGCATCATCAAGCCTTTTCACAAATTTAACGAGATAGGACAATTGTTCATTATGAAGAATACCCTGTACAAATGAAGCGTATTTAAAACATTGCATTGTAAGGAAAAACTTGTATATGCATGTTAAAACGACTAGTGAAACATACATATGAAAACTACAAATATGTACAAAAACACTTGAAGTAAGTTTTTATGTTTTTCCCTAGTGTTCTAACTATTTATTATGTTTAATTACTATTGATAATTAAGTATGTATATAATATCTTTATCAATTGTCTTTGCCCTATGCCATAGATATACAAAAAGGCAATAATGTACATTTCCCTTTTAATATATTTAGCAAATGCAATATGCGGGGTCAGTGGTAAAACCTAGTTATATTGGATTGCTCTCGATTCACATGCGTCCCAGCGCTGTCGGCACACGGCACTACATCAAAAACGATGCACTTCAACTAATTGCATTCGCTATTGATGCTAACTTATACGCGGGGTCAATGAATCCTCACAGCGATGAGCCTACATTAGCAAATTATTTGTGATTATTCTAATCGGACTAATACGATCGGGTGATATTCAGTAATGCAATACACAGACAGGTCGACTACGTTTGTGGATAAGTAAGTAAACCACGATCGCACAATAATCCTCGCTCAACAATTGCTTTGAATTTCAGCGGGTTTAAAAATTGGGTCATGTTTACACTATGAAGTCTGCAAGAATTCTCTCCAAACCTTCTTTCGACTTATCAGAATTTAAAATATTAAAATCCACAGAACTTATGTATCCATCGAAAACATGAAAAAGACTTAGTATATAGGTATAATAAATAAATACCAACACGAGTAATATCAATAAAAACAATGCTGTAAGGTTAACATAGATAAATAGTGGAAGTCGCGGCAAATACACATATTTTTTTTAATTTTCGCCCACTTTCCAAATTGTTCAAATTCCTTTTGTACAGTAGGTTTCGCTGCCAACACCAATATTTATTTTTACACATTTTGCGTCTCCCTTCTATACTAACATCCAAATGCTGCTTAAGTAAAATCTGTTAAAAGTATATCGAAAGGGTATGTTGCCGACAATTAAATCAAATAAAGACTAATTAAATACGTAATGAATAAAAGCATCGACTATAACAGTATGTGTTTTAAAATTAATAAATAACTGAAAAATGGTTTTAATTTAGTGGAAAAAAGTATTAAAATAAAAAGAAATGCTTAATTTAAACAAAACGTCGACACCGTCACGTGATTAAACAAGTATCTACATAGTTATCCACTAAACTTAATAATACAAATGTTTTAACACTTATACCTGCTAAAGTACAACGTGTAATTTTTACCTGTCCCTGTAATTACTCAGGTGATACTTAGGTATCCAACGACCTATAAAAACAAAGAGCCTGCCACGTTACAAAGAGGGTCTGATATACAATTATATATTAATGTTAGCGACGCCATTCCCTCGCTAGTTTTGGCAAAGATGCAATTTCATTTGAATATTGTGCAAGTCGACTGTTATCCCGCGTTATCGTTCTAACTGAGCACTTTAAATACAAAGTGCTCATAAAAGTAGTATCTTAAACATTAATATGGAAATAGCGTTAATTGATATAGAAAATACTAGGCAATTTTTAGTAGTAGCTGTATTGCAATAATGGCAAATGTCGTATGTTCGAGGGAGCAATTAAAAGGAAATTTCGTCGAGAAGAACGCGGGTTAAGCGTGGAGCTCTCCCATTCTGGGTGTAAGTGCGCCTCTTGTCACCGTGTCTACACGATTTATACTCGCGTATTACATGTCATTCGACATGTTACTGTACCTTTGTCATGGAGCTACGAAATTCCCAAGATACTCTCAATATGAAATAGAAGGTTATAAGATTAAACTTGAAATAATAATTATCACCCATAAAATGGTTGTTTGTATTTATATAAATATTATGTTTATTCTACCGTATAAGTATTACGAAAAAACTAAAGAATTATCGAAAAAGTGTTCGCTGTACATAACAGAATAATCAAAACATGTTTTCTTTATTTACCTATATCTCGTAGAACTACGCTCTACGCAATGCTACGCGCGCCTACATCGGTCAATGCACATGATAATTAACGAGAAAAAACAAACAGGATTATTATATTTAATTATACAAATAGTAAAGTAAATACTCTTAACTAATTACACAATATTTTATCTGGGAAAGGTTAAACTAGGTAACAGAAAAAATACTTCATAAGGCCACCCATTGGCTGTAGCTATTATTGTAAAGATTAGTATGTTCAATTGTTATGCATTCGAGTGTTTTAATTTCATATAATACTTATAAATTACACAAGATTGCCTCATCCAACTCCAAGTATTATAACATCAATGTGAAACTGTCGTACCTATGAGCGTACCCCTGTCTAATTGTTTCTTGCAACGCGGGTATATTAAGCAGTGAGACAGCGCCAACTTTATGACTTCTTGAATGAGTCGTTAAAATGTCGAATCAATTCGTCGTGAGCACTGAAATTGCTCGAACTGAAACGGTGTCGGCAAATAGAACAGGACGTATGCCATATCCAAATTATTATATAAATGTTCTCTAAAGTTCATATTGACTTATAATTTACATCTTTTTGTAAGGTAAGGGATGTATACAACACTTACGCAACAATCATGAAAAATAAAATAAACTGTAATATTTTGTAATCCTATACAACGTTAGGTATTAGATGCAGACTTGTTTTTGTCAACTAAGCCTTTATAACGCGACCCATATAAAATTCCACACGTTGAGACTATTCAGAATGCACTTAGGTGTATTTTTAATCCTTTTAGCTAAGCGTTTCGTATTTTTCCTGGTTGCTAGCCAACATATCCGTCTGTGTAGGTATTTAAAGTATGAAAACGTAGCTTTAGCTTTTATTTCGAGGGAAAAGGAATTAATGAAAACGAGGCGAGGAGTTTGTAAAGAAAAATGTCCCTGCACTCATGCAGTGTAAAATAATGTTTTCTTTTAGAGCACGATTCGTTCCGACCGCAAATTTAAAACTAATTCAAACTCTTACTGAAATCGGATATGTTTGCCGGTTCTTTGCGAAATTCCATTACGTTTTTGAGCCCACTTTTGTTGGATTTAATTTCTTACCTGTCTAGTTAGAATAAGTTATTAAACGTGAATCAAACTACGTTAATAAATTACCGTTCCAATATAACAAACGTTCATTGTTTAATATTATGAATGTATTATATCAAGTTCTTGGAACAGGCTTACGCTAAATTAAAATCTCGCAAATTAAAAGTAAGAAGTTTAAAGCGCACTTTAGGCGCAGTCGCTTAATGTTATTAAACTGTTGATTTATATACACGAGGTGTTGGGTGGGAACTCTGTACAGTTTCCTTTATAAGAGATGTCTTATATTTTATTAAATACTCACGTAATGAGAGATACTAGGTTAATAACGTTAATATTTACCTACATGATAAATGTTACAAAAGTTAAAATATTTAATTAAAATAAAGTCCTACATTTAGTGTCCTAGTTATAAATTATATAATAAGTAGCCTAGTATTGGGAAAACGTCTATAAAGGTGGAATACATTGTACAAATATTGGCTGCAACAGGACATATAAAATAAATAATATGGAAAACTGATCAAGATAAATGTATATACAATGTGTTTTGACCTTGTTTTGACACACTCATCTTCCATCATTATTAAAATAAACGTATCGAGTCTGCCCGTGACTGAAGTTGTTTTTCGGTATTCGAAATGTCTGATTTATTGAATAAATATAATATAAAACGGAGGTATTGGCAGTATAAATTAAACCATTGATAAATGCAACAATCTCATCCGCCGTATCATAACAAAGAAAGAAAGTACTAACGTGCAACGCGTGGTCAGACGGCCTGAATAACTTCAAAGCCCCGTGCTATAATTATAAAATACATTTTGATGTCCAATAAGAAATAATTAAACTCTTTATTCACAGTATTAATAGAAATCGTTAGCAATACTTGAATAGAGTCGGCTCATTCAATACAAAACTCAATCAATACCTGCAAACACCACGTATGATTAATTATACTGTATACAGATAAAAAATTTAAAGTTGTTATTATTATTAAAGTACCAACTGGCTGTAAAAGAACACTCAAACATAATACATCTACTGTGTGGCCGATACTCGCGGCGTATAGTTCATAAGAACGAGCTAGCTCTGTGGAGCGGCGTGCCGTATCTATCATCTCGCTCGCAAACACGCCGTTACCTCGGCTTATTTTATTAGGGGTCCGATGTGGCGCTAACCACTAACGCGATATGCTAATATGATTTCAAAATTTTTCTAGCTATGTTGGCTGTAACGCTGAACTACGAGCGACAAATGAAAATATACCACATTGTAGCACAGTTTGATTTACGATGGACGATAATAAAATCATTTTGATACGATATTACTTTTCATAAACACTCGACAAACAATAGGTGCGATAGATAAATTGAGTGTGAGTGACCAGCTTAAAGATATATTTGTAAAACTACAATACTACTTTATACGGTCACGTACTATGGGAAGCATTTAGATTCTCATTTATCGTATTATTCGCAAACAATAACAGTGTACTTAATACGGTAGCGTACACGACAGTTTCAGGGATTAGTGCTGATGACCTAAGTAGATCGTTTCAAACCGCACGCTTGTTCTACACTGCATCAATCGATGTCATTTTGTTGATATTTATTATTACTACACTAGATGTAACGCAGTAAACTTGATGACCCTTTGTAGTGGAAAATACCTTTTTGGTTTTTAGATCTAAGAGGCTTTTTTTTGGTCTTGATACCAAAAAAAAAGTCCAAACATCAATCAAAACAGGTCAAAATATTTGTTCAGAGAAACCTCTATTTTCAGGTTATTTTAACCGACATACAATATTTTTTCTCAATTAATTCCACTTGTTGTTGCAAGAATACTAAAATGCAAATTAAATTAATTGATAATGAATAAACTGTTTAAAAAGACATCATGAACTAGCTTAGTCTCTCCTATAAAATCACATAAAGTACTCCGTGCTTACAATTTTTGGCTTATAGTTCCCTGGGGTGTACATATTTTTCTTTGTTCTCCTTACCTTATTATTCTAGGGTTGTCACGCAGGAAGCATAACATAAAATTCTAACATTGACGTAGAACAACAGAGTATTGTATAATAATATAATATAAACGATTAGAATGTAATATTTACATTTCATCGAGATATACATAAATGCAAACAATGGTAAAAAAACATCATAAACTTCCAAATCTCGTAACATACAGTGGAAACTTCCTATTTCTCTCGAACAATATCGACATTTTCCAAATAAAATGCTACTAAAGTTGCAGTCTAGATACAATAGGTACATCGTGTATCATTAGATCAGCAATTAAGCAACGGCGTGGTTCAACCCTACTGCGAGCGATTGCGATCAACAGTGACTCCGTGAAAATGAGAACGGGCGGCCAGGGACCGACTAAAGATAAAACTTTCACTTTTTTCGCGTTTCTCTGCGGTCACATTTGAGGCAACACAAGCAATGTCTCTATTTCATTTTATAGCGACAACATCCTGAATTCACTGAGGATATACATGTCTCGGATTATCGTTCTTATAAAATTAGCGAAATTAACATAAAATAATCAGGGTTCTTTTGTAAAAAGTGATTCTTTATAAAAGCTCGTAGTTGTAAGAATACAAATTATGCAGCGCTATAAAGAGCGGTTAAATGAATTTAGCAGCAAACACATAAATTCTTGCCTGCATTCGAATAATTCCAATAGTCGATACCGAAGCAATTTTCCCGCTTGACCTAAGACGTCTCAAGGTGATAAGTAGCGAGAGCTTTTCTAGAACGAATAGTTTACTGCGCGGTACCAGTTTTATTTACGGCGGGAGCAATATCTGAAGAAGGCAGCGGTGGGTATACTAATATCGGTCGTGTGGGAGCAGCCGATAGCCGCTCGATAGAATAATATGACAGGAGCGCGACCGGTCGGCCGGCACGTAGGCAATAAGCCGCTGGCATAGCGCCGGCAGGCCGCTCGAAAAATAAGATCACACTCGGACGCTGCGACCTCCCGTGCGTGCTCTGATATACGATTGCACGACACACCGTCTGAGTACTAAGCAGTGAGTACATTACAGATTAAATCTGCTTTGAAATAAGATTATTTTGAAATCACGAGCGATTTTGTTTTTCTTTCTCTACTTAACTAATCCTTTAGAAATATCTTCTGATTTTGATATAGTTAATTTAGCCGCTATATATATTTTGTAATATTTTCAGCTCTTCGTTAATTTTGCAATAGTTTGAAAATTATTTCTTATCTTAATATTCGCTCCCTGAAAATACATATTTTATGGCATAATACGGCTAGCCGATTACCAGTACAACATATTCAAAAGGCAAACGTCCCGCCAAGGCGCGCCTTGTTTCATTTTACGATCTTATCGAAATAATCCGATCTCACTTGTTATTTACTGCCGCCTTTCTTCAATTCGAACTCGAACACCCAAATATTGTTACTTCAATATCAACCTTATTTCCTTCTCTATTCGTGATCAAATTGCAAACTTTTCACTACGAGATATGCGGTTCTGTTACTAAATACCACTTTACAAGCAAGCGACCCTAAAGATGTTAAAAACCAATAAGAGATTCAACCTATGACTTTTGCAATATAATTCAAATTCGCCCATGTATATTTCATACATGTAACCTTTTTCTTTAAGTCAAATTCGCAGACATATCTCTGGAGATTGAGAGGAAAATCTAGGTGTTTTATTCCTCACGAGACCGCAGTTTTGATGTGAAATCAAGCGTGTTTTGACAATAACCATCTCCATGGGACATGGGTGCAATATAATATTTTGAGATATAAACCGCTACGATTTTTATAAATATTGATACTTGGATTATACAAATTAATATAACGAAGCGTGATGTAAGTAAGCGTATAATTGACTAAATAAGATTTCTTAGTAGAAACAATATAATTTAAAGCACGACACATAAGAGCACTGAATTCAAATCAAACTTAACCAGGTCAAGGTGACAGATAATTAACCAAAAGAACAATAGAAGGCAAAAAGAACTAGTCAGACGAGTTATTTCAATACAAATGAACCGATCCGTTGAGCAAGAACTCGATAAGAATAAAGTAAAAAATTGTTCCATTATCATGCCGGTAACGTAACACGGGTAATGAGCTAAGTTCACGGTAACATCTCGTAACTTACATACCAATCGGACTCCAACTTTACTTTTCTCACAGCCATTGGTAATCATGCCACAAACATTGAAAACAGAAAACTTCTAATCATGTTTGTACCCCAAAGGACGGTGAACTTATTGGATTATTCCATAAGTTTTTAAACTTGAAGAATAATAATCGGGAAAATGAAAGTGATTCCTGCTGCTGATTAAATTATTGGCGGGAGCGACAAAAATACAAGTTGCTCTATCATCTCTATCTAATAAGATAGACATGGGGAAGATCGTATTCTAATTTAGCAAAGTTTATGAGTACACTAATAAGAAAATAAATAATAACTAAATTAAAAAAAAAATTGAAAAAGGTTCATACATTAGTAAATATTTATATAGATTGTTGATAAGTACGTAAATATAAAAAATGTGTGCGTGTACTAGTGTACACACGTAAGAAGTGAAACTTCTTTATGACCTTATTTTTCAAAAAATAATTTACTATATTATGCAACTTTACAGAAATACGTCGAATCAGGCGTGGTAGGGATAAGAAAAAGATGGCGCGTAACGGAAAGATGTCACGCGTAACGAAAAAATGTTATACTAAATTTTTTTCCAACCCCGATAAAGAAGTTTCACTTCAATTATACATACATTGTGAAATACTTTTTTAGAAAACTTCAATGTACTTGATTATTATGTTTTTATTAGATTTATTACGGAGCAACATAAAAGAGAACATTTTGTACCTAATCCTTCAGAGCGAATTCAACAATTCGTTGATTGCAATGGCTATTTTTCTTAACACACGGCGTATTAACATTTTAATTACCTGAGGGATAATTATGTGTTATTGTTTATTTTTCTTTGATGTGTAATGGTTATGTTAGGACTGTACAGAAGGTAGCCATTTCAACCGTTTCTTTTGACGGCGTCTGTCGGGTTGGTAAATGGAATTTGCAAGTAATTTTGTCGCCTACATCGACCCGATGCCCTCCCGCCCTCGTCTTGCTCTCTTGTCTCCGCGTTTCGCTTCCATTACAAATTGTGTTGGAATAAAAATATATTTGTAATGATCTCGAGTTGTAACAACCAAATAATAGAAATGGCAGCTCTATATAGGTATACTGAGGAGTTACATGGAATTCCGTTTGTATGTAACTTATAAAATAATAATAGCTATTTTGTAGATACCTAAAAATTTACAAATTATACTGTTATTTTTAAATTGCAAGTATGTTAAAAAATATTAAGCCCGTTTTTGTTCTCGTTTATTGTAATGAGCAGAGTCCAAAAACATATTGAACTTTTAACAGGGTAAATTTACTATAGCAAAATACAAGAATTACTTTATTACATTCTACAATCGTTATCAAGTTCTAATAACATATCTAACAATCAATTAATCGTTCTATATAAATCCACGCTCACGGGAAGAAGTGGGCGTGTAATAGGAAATGTTCCGCATATTGACTCCAGCGACGTTCCCGAGATCTCTAAACAATGACACACACTGCCATGCTGCCACTGACTTCCAGTTTCCTTGCACCAAATTTAGAATCCACACTTTTATTTTAAAAATAAAATTCACTACATGCACGGAGTGTTACATTTTCGTAGCGCGGTTTGCATTTTTTAGACAATTCGTAGTAAAATTTAATATTATCATGCACATGAATTTAATTTGTAAAATAATATTCAATACTATTGAATTTCTTTTAAAAGTAAAGACCATAATATACACACAACATCCATAAACATATACATTTGATAATAATCGTTATATTTGTCGCATGTTTGTGACTTAGCACACTCGACCACAAGAAATAATTCACAAACAATTACATAATTATAAATTGTTTCAAAATACATTTTTCGATATATATTTTTAAACAAATAAATCTGCGATAATTCCCCAAAACAGCCTCTAATACACGAACATAATTTGATGAGGTTGTCAGCACGGAGACGAGTAAAACCGCCAGCTAAGCTTTTGAAAGTTAAAATTGGAAAACGGCTTGCCGCATCAAGAAATACCCTGGGGCAAACTAAGTTTGGGCCCTTTGAAAATAGTATGATATGATACAGGTTATCGACGGCTTTTGAGAACCCTTGTCGTAACTATATTGACTAGCATTTCAGGAGTTGTTATTTTACGGTACCGGCATTAGAACAACATTCAAAGTCAAATAAACTTTATGATTTTGATCGTTCCGTTAGGCTATGTTATTATTTATAATCAATGAACTACTTGAATTTGATTTGATTTTATACGATTCATTAGTTTGTGCTATTATTTAAAAGAACGATTAACCTGGTGAGAAAAGCACTCACAATTCAAAAAAGCACATTTATATAATAAGTAAATTATAAATTAAAAGCAAATTAAGACCCTTCCATTCCTACAATTTGCATATGCTTCTTACATAACAGATTTTCTTTATGAGCAACAAGTGAGTAGCATAAAGAGAAACTAAGCAATTAATATAATGTTCCCTGTCAAATCTTCTTTTTATTAATTGCCACCGGGATTCGAACCCAGGACCACTCTGATTTTAACGCTCATACAAGTAATAAGCTTTTAACTAAAATTTGTAAGTTTATATTTCATAGATACAAAATTGCATATAAAATTCCCATGATTGATTTTTATACTCGGATTTACTATTATTAAAGAGTTAACGCAACTCGTTACCTAATACATATTCTATTGTACGTTTGAAGTGCTCCAAAAGGATTTTCTAGAGAAAACTTTAAATAAGTTTTGGGCGAACTTTTAGATCCCTTTTACGATTGCGAAGAAGGTAAATGTTTATTTAAAGGTTCATAGATTGTATACGACGGAAAAATAAAAAGAAATCCTTTACGAACTTATTAACTTTCAAGTCAACTTGGAGACTTTGGGTAAATTGTATTAAGTTACCAAAGTAACCATATTATGTAACTCTTTAAACTTAATACAAAACTAAGAAGATGAAGTAAATTCCTAATGTGAATATTTATAAAACTCGCATATGACAAAAACGGACGAAGAATTTAATTATCTGTAAGTTTCTGGACACAAATTATGTCACTATAGTAAGAGCTTTACGAACTTTGCTAATTTTATTTTTCTCTTGAATTAATTTAAGAAATCCAGCAAAGATCCAGGCAGTTATCGAACTCGGTACGTCAGAAACTTTCCGTGCTGTAGTAATATTAGAGATGTCATTCCAAGAAATTCTGACGTTAAGAATGTAGGAGTGTTAATTTCAATTTAACTTCATCTAAATTCTTCGTAATAATGAAGAATTTTAAACTTTTTAAAGGGGAAGAGCGCGACGTTTTAGTGTTATTATATTATGTAGCATTTGAATGTAACGTTACAACTCGTAAGTATGTTCTTCGTTTTATTATTTGGATACGAAGAGGTACATACATTGTCACTTTTAATACATACACCAAGGTTGTCCGCTCACCCGTTGCAGTTAGGGTGCTAATAAGTGACATTAGTGATATAAAAGTGCTGTAAAGCACGAGAGATTTCTTTAATGATATAATTTGGCTTCGGAACTAGTATATCAGTTATAGTCAATATTGTTATGTATTCTGCTTCTCTATCCTTTTAATCTGAAACTTATGGGCTCTATAATAATAGGCTTGCTGATATAACCTCCTACCCTAAAAACCTGTTAAACATAGTATCAAAAATGTATGTTATTTATTCAAAACTAAATGCCTGAATCAGTGCCGTGAAGTGTATGTTAGCAAATCGGCGAACGTGTCGTGTAGCTGAGCGACTGCAGGAAGGCTTTAGGACAAGCGACGTGCGACAAAGTTTTTATTTCCCCAGGGACACACCGATCGTAGCGCCGCCCAGGTGCTCCCCGCACCGATGGAAACCTATATTATTTGTTTGAACAACTTTCTGGTCTCAAGTGAGATAAGTAAATTATGTTTATGCCTTGAACGCCCCCACGCATACACTATACGAAACAATTTTTCAATTTTATTTCAATGTAATAATGCATGGACGCGGACCGATGTTTATTGGTCTGGAGAAACGCACGAGTCTTTCATAAAACATAATATATAGGGCAGATTGCAAAATTATACCGGCATAAAGACTTACAGTATTTTATGATCATTCCTTTTATTCTCCTAAACGAATTATGAAATAATTCCGCTTTAGAATAATTTTCCAATCTATTACAGCCGCCATTATTTCAAGTTTTTCAGCGCTCTAATTTATTTTTACTTCTTCGTTGTTTTTGGGTTGTCTTAAAGAACAAAAGATTTTCGCGAATGTATTAAATTAAAAACCAAAAAAAGCTAATACAAAAATATACGGAGAATAAGTAGGTGAGTTATGTAAAAACATTACTCACCTACTTATTTGCTTAATGAAAAATATTGAAATTAAATAAAAAATTTATTTCAAACTTTTTCATTAAGCTTCAATCTTTTTTCCACAAACTAATTCACCGAATTCATCAGATGTTTATATAAAATATTCAGATTATTAGATGACGTTAGACGTTAGGTAAACATTATGCGACCGAAAAAAATTACATTTACAACGTACAATACATTGATCATGTGAACGAGCCTTATTTAATAAAGGGAATGTTAAGTAGCAGAAGTTATTGTACTGTTCACACTCTCGTTATAGGTCGGAATTGAATTTGTACCAAGGAGAATGTTTCGAGCAAATGTGCCTGCGAGGCTGATGAATCTAATTTTTGCGTCGAACCGAAGTAACGCGCTTCTTATGAAAATTATGCGCCATTCGAACGCTCCCGGCTAAGTCGAGAAGTTGAAATAAACTGTTTTGTCGTGACTCGCACACCAATAGGACTCATCCATGCGTGTGAATCGATATTTACACACTTTATTGATTTGGGCGAAGGAATAGATCGAGAACTTTCAATTCTAACAAAAGAAGATCCGTAAGCATTAGCATAATCGGCATCACCTCACAAATTTAATAATTCTTTATTAACAGCAATCAGTTAGTAAAAGTATTGAAGTTTAGACTCTAGTTCCCTAAACCTCTGGTGATGGTTCTGACATAAAAACTGTACGATCAACCTCCAGGCTCAACAGTTCAGGTGTCCCTCAGGGAAGCGTGCTCGGACCGCTTCTCTTCTTACTCTATATTAACGACTTACCAAACGTAACAAACTATAAATGCACACTTTATGCTGATGACATTTCTGTGACTATACCTAATGTAACTTCGGATTTGACATGTAATTATAATTTAAATTTGACATTGAATAGAATAATTGACTGGCTAAAAATAAACAACTTGACGGCTAACTTAGCAAAGACGAAAGTAATGCAGTTTCATAATTACAAACAAAGAAAGTATGACATTAATTTAATTTACAAAGACATTATATTGGAAGAAGTCGATGAAATAAAATTTTTAGGCATTATGTTAGACAGCAATTGTAATTGGAAATCCCATATAAATCATTTATGTTCGCGTATCAACAAATTTGTGTTCGCCTTACGTCGTTTAAGGGCCATAAGTTCTGAAAAAATTGCGCTTACCGCATACCATGGTTATGTGTCATCTATATTAAGATATGGACTAATATTATGGGGCAATTCGACAAGTGTTAACAGAGCATTCCTAGCTCAAAAAAAATGTATTAGAGCTATTTGCGGGGTTGGGCCGTTAGAAAGCTGTCG
>CAJQZM010039694.1:0-12844 GCA_907164665.1 Colias nastes
CGCGCGCGTTCGCGCCGCACGCGCGCCACTACCCGCCCGACTGGCGGCACGTGCTCATACAGCAGCAGAGCGCGAGGCAGCAGTTCCCGCACCATCATCAAGGTGAGTGATTTAACGGTCGTGGCTGAAAACCCGTGGTCAGAAACTTTCTGTGTAACTTTTGCTCATGTGGAGACCTTTTTGGTATCATTATAATGTTAAATTTGTATTTTACCTGTTTATTTTTCTTTCTTTACTGTATTTGTGTTTTGGTGCCAAATATATCAAATGGCTCAAAACCAGCAGCTATATTCCCGTGATATCCGCTTCGTACTAATTTAGATGATTATGCACTAGCTGAGTGCTGATCGTATTGGTTGTAGAATGTTGTTAAATAGCTTTCCTTGATAAATAGGCAGAAAAATAATAAGTGTAGGTGTTCATTACATGGTAAATTACTAGCTTATCTCACTGGTCGTAAAATTATGTTAGATAAAATATAAGTTATCTACAAGTTCCTCAGCTTTCTAATATTAGAAAAATTGTGCACTAGAGCCTTCCTGGTACCCGGTAAAATGTAGAGATACATAAAAAAAGATAGTATCATATTTATAATATTATTATATTAGTAACATTTCTTTTTTTTCATGAGTTATAATTTCTTATCATTCATTTGAAGGTTTCAACATGGGCGGTATGGGTGGTATGGGCAACGTGGGCGGGGTTAACAGTATGACTCAGCAACAACAGTTGCAAATGCAACAAGCTCGTTTACAACAGCAACAGTTGATGCAACATCAACAACAACAACAGCAGCAACAACAACAGAGGTATGAATTTATGTACATATTTTGTAATACAGATTTGTCCTTAATAATGTCAAGTCCCGTTATCTGATGATTCAATTTTGTATGCGAAATTTATAATAGGTTAATTTTAGAGAAACGAAGCGATAATTCATGTTATTTGATTGCATTTTTATTATATTATGATATTGCAACTATGGTGCATTAGTTCGGAGATTATTTACCTATGTATTCGAAACAGTGGTAGTTAATGAATAAAATCAAAACATCTGTAACTAAAGGCAATAGAAATTGAGTAACTTAATGCAGCTGCAAAACATCTAACTTTTAAAATCCACAGTTTTATCTTCAAAAATATGTAAATATACCCCCATTCTGTATGCGTAAACGAATACAAATATGCCTAAACAACGGGCATACAATCCATTCATAAAACTTTAATCGAAATTGATTCATGTCCAAGTTTTCCTCTTGACCGCATGAAGTGTTATTTACTTATCATATTATGTTTTGTTTGTAGGGCGTCCAATCAGCAACAGTCACCAATGACACATCTTATTATGCAGCAGAATCAAATGATGAGTGTACAAGGACAGGTAATTAGACTTTTGTTTTTATAAATATCTAAATAATAATATTTTAGAACACACAAAAGTTGTATTAAATTTTTAGCGTTCATTAGTAACAATTTTTGTGCCAAATTAGCATGTAAAAATATTTATATAACAGCAAATACCTAATACATATTTTATTTCCGATGATTTAATACTATGTATGAATAATCGTCAATAATAACATTGTTTGTTGTTGTTCCGATAAAACAATATTTGTTTACAATTTCAGATGACAAACATACACATGAATCAATCGCAGAGTATGTCGATGCAAGCGGGGATGGGTAACATGGGTAACTCGCATCAAGGGAATCCCATGCAGAACGGTCCCATGCAGAACGGTCCCATGCAGAACGGTCCCATGCAAGGCCAGCCCACTTCCATGCATGCGCAGAACAACCCCATGCAACAGAACTCCATGATGTCACAAAATGGACAGATGCAAAGCCAAAACAGTAACGCAGGCCATTCCTTCCCCTCCCTACACACGTCTTCCTTCACGGGACAAACGGCAGACTTCAACCTGGACTTCCTCGACAACATGCCCTCCTCCGACACCTCCAACCTCACCGCACAAGAACTACTCAGTTCTCTAGACAACTCCTTCCTAAACGACATACTCTAAATCTAACCGAAACGATCGCATCGTTTCCGACTAAAATAAATTCGTGACCAATGTAAAATATTGACCAAAGTTATTAAACAGGAATTTATCAACAGATTTCATAATCATGTTCTTGTAAACGTTTATTAATGTAGTGATCTTCCTAAATCTTTATGACGCTCCGTTTTATAGACTATTTATTGTAAAATTTCGTAGTATTTTAATATAGTATTTGCGATTGTTCACGAGTCGTTCGTTTGTATAGATATTGTAATATAGAGATTTCGGTGACGTTATCGTAGTGTGAAACTCGAGTCAGCCAGAATAGCTGAAATTATTGCCATAAAATTTCAGTTTTCCATTTTATCGCAGTGTAGATTTTTTAACTGTATACTATTTATTGTTAAATTTATTATTCTTATAGCTTTTATAGGAATAAGATAGCACAAAAGACATTCAATAAATTTTATTTACATTGAAATAAATTTATTTATGACGAAATAGATTCGGGGCAATACATTTATAGAAACTTTATAGTGATGAATTTTGTATTTTACCATCTAACTACAGCATAGTAATTTATTTGTTTTCTGGACCGCCACTGACGTCTTACCGATAATCTTGCGACTCTCGCGCACAGGTTATTGGTGGGATTATTCTATCCGCCTTGGAATGGCCCAATCTATATTTAATTGTAGTGCAAATGTACATTTTTTTAAGGGTTTAGTATATCGTAAGATCATTCCTGTACCTAAGATGTAATTATTAGTTTATACTGTGATGTCGGTCTCAACGGTCAATAGGTAATATAGTATCAATTATTATAAATAGATAGATTATTGTTATTGTTAAGGATCTCATGTATCATTTAGGGTGAGGTTTTTGGAATTCTGGAATACTCGATGTTGGTTTTATTTTAACTATTGAGTTTTTGGTTACATGAAGTTATTTATGTATTATATTTTCATATATTTTAAAACTACCTTAAGTAAGGATATATTGTATGTATTTATTAATGATTTTGTCAAGGCGATATAAAGCTCTCTGTTTATTATACAACAATAAACCAATAATTGTAAATGTTAAAAACATTCCAGAGCCATTGTTAACAATGTTTTAACTTTAGGACCAATTTTTGAATGTTCTTTTAAAAATAATATTACATATTGAAAAAAATACGCATTTTATTTTCTATCCTTGCATACAAAAAGCCGGATTAAATGCTACAAAACATTAATTCATAAATGATAACAAAAGTATTTTCGAAAAACAATTATGAACGATGGAGCTAAATCCTTTAGAGAGCAAGATTATAAATGAGGATGAGTTTGATATGAACACGAATATTATGGCACTAAAGTTGAATTATGTATGTGAATATTCCAATTTCTGAATTTATTACCACATCAGCGAGTCCGCTTGGTGCTTGTACAGAAAATCGGAGAATTTATCAAGTTTTTTCTCTAAAGAATTTATCTCCGTGGCTAATTCTCATACCATCTCATTCGGTTTTGTGTGGAAAAGCCTGGGGTTGCGCACGCGAGGGCTGTAGAAGTTGTTTGGTTGAACGTATTTCGTGGTGATCGGTTCGTCTTTTTCACCCATATTACGTTCGTAAATATTCTCATTCCTTTTACCGCTGTTTATGTACATGTGAATTTCTTGGCGTCGTTTCCTCAGTCTTATACAAGAGAAAACTGTAGTGAGAAGTATGCCCAACTTGAATACGGCGATGATGAATAAGGCCAGCATGAACACGAAATACTGCTGTTGGTACCAATCCTCCAATTTCATTAAACATCCCTGTAAATAATAAATTATCTTATTATATTTTTACTGCGAGCGAAAATAATATTAGATCCCAAGCGAATTGCTAAGAATTGACTGTATAGGTAAATATCTATAGATTGATGATTGACTAAAAATATGTAAGTATATAAAAAAGATAATAAACTATGTGGAAGTGCGAGGCTGTCTCTAGGAGAAATATAACGTTTATAGCCTTAAATCACGGTTGTTTTGTAAAAATATTTAAATGGCTCACCGGTACATGACGAAATTGCGCATTAGGCTTGACTTCCTGGCAACGTGACTGGTTATAAGGAGCTGGGTTGAGGTAAGAAATTTCTAGATCATTCTGGACGCAGCAGCTAAGTGGAACGGCCATACCGCGCGGGCCCAAACGTTGGAGCTGCCACACCGACATGTCGTAGTTACGGGCACTCGTCATTCCGCAACATTTTAACTGAAATATTGTCCAAAACTGCTTTACTTAACACATTATTATTTTTTTTTTTTTATACTTAGATAGGTGGACGTTTGACCCCAGTCCCACCTGATGGAAAGTGGTGACGAGATCTAAGGTGGTAAGTCACGCCCGCCTAGAAAGTGCCTGTTAATTCGTCTCTTGAAAATTCCCATGTTATACTTCTCTGGAAAGATGGACGCCGGCAGAGAATTCCACTCTTTGGCAGCTCGCATTAAGAAAGAAGACGCAAAGCGTGCTGTGCGAGCAGTCGGCATTTCTACCAGATAAGGGTGGTATCCCGCCGTACGCCTGGACGTCCTTTGGAAAAAAAGGCGAAGCTGGGATAAGGCCATGCAATTCAGTTGCACATTCCCCGAAATGGAGTCGATAGAAAACTGAGAGACTGGCGATTTTGCGGCGATGACCAAGGCTCTGAAGCCGGTTTTCGAAAAGCTGGTCGTTTCCTATAATTCGCTTGGCGCGACGTTCCATAGCATCAAGAACTTCGAGGTGACATTTGGCGGTGCCTGCCCAGAGGTGGCAGCAGTATTCCACACAAGATCGAACTTGAGCTTGATAAAGAGTTAGAAGCTGTTCAGATGTGAAATACTGCCGCACCTTAGCTAGTATGCCAAGTTTTTTAGCTGCGAGTTGAGCTTTGGACGTAATAAACTGGCCAAAGTTGAGGGTTGGCGATAGTGAAACTCCAAGCATTTCTAAGTTGTCGGCTAGTTCGTTCGTCGTTATACGCAGAATTAATGTTTTATAGCATTTAATCCGGCTTTTTTTGTATGCAAGTTATTAACAATACCGACTCCATTTTACCTCAGTCTGAGCAAGATCCACGGCAGAAGTAAAATCTTCATAGTCAGGAACTCCATAGTATCCTTGTAACGCTCCAACCGCACCACCGCGTGTGTTCTGTATGCCGAAGCACCTGGGCCATATAGCTGCTATCACACCCGCGGCGCATTCGCATAGAAGTAGCGCTAATACTACTAGGAAGTACTGGAAATGATAACGGATATTCTTTAAAATACAAGTTTATTTCAATATTATGATGATAAAAATATTGCATCGAATTCTTATGTTCGGAATATATTTTAATTTTATTCGCTGTATTGTTTACCATTTGTAACACTCTGATTTTCATTATTATTTATTGTGTTCACTAAAGATGAAATTAATGCAATTTACAAAATATACTAACGACCCGCCTCTTGAACCTCTCTATCTATTAAAAAAAAATCGCATCTAAATCCGTTGCGTTGATTTTAAAGATCTAAGAACACATAGGGATAGATAGACAGCGGGAAGCAACTTTATTTAATAATATATGTAGTGATTATGATATAATACTCACTAATGTTAATACGATATATCCCGGCATACAAGTAGCCCACACACCAAGAGACGCAAGAGCGCAAATCGCCAAACCGGATACAAGCAACGCAAGAGCAACATAATAAAACGGTGGCTCCTCTAGTCCCTCTTCAGGCGTCGCCAACAAACGCGACAAAAGAATCCTTCGTGTGTCGCAAAGGAGATAAAAACCACCCACAACTTGAACGAAACCACAAACCTAGAAAATATTACTTCCTAGATTATTTGTACAGTCCATCAGTATTTAAAAAATTAGGTATCGCCGTTTTTATACTCACAGAAAATATACTATTGAAACACCCAAAAAGCAAATTAGCACTTGCAACTTGTTTTATTTTCATTTTTATTCAAATCTATTGTTTTCATTTATATGAAACACTAGACCTAGAGTAAAATATAAACGTATGTGCCGTTTCGAGTTTTGACCAAATATGCGATGAATAGATGCGCCGGTTTAAGGGAGATACGCTCTGGTAGTCAGGTGGGGTGACTAATAATTAAGGAATTTTCGTTTAAAATTAATGCATGAGTTACTTTTTTATATGCTTACATACTAAATTACACAACTCTGTGCTTTATGGCGGTAATAAATGTATTCGAAGAATAAATTAAACACATTTGAACAGTGTAGACCATTTATTTACATCTTGGATTATGCTGTTTTATTAACTTAAAAATCTATATCTTTCTTTTTAAATCCACCGCAAGTGCGTGGGGTAGCTGCAATGTCGTCCTGTTCACGTTCACTGGACTCTTGCAGTTCTAAAAAATAAGAAAAAAATACACTATAATTAAAAAAAAAAATTCAAAATATGAGAAACGCGTAAATTTGTTAAAATATTAGGGTTCATACGCAAGCACAATTATGTACGTAATATTCATTTCTATGCGCACTGCGATGCGGCTACCCGCAGACCGCTCCGGTCGCCCGGAGGGCTGCGGCCCGAGTGACGGCCAGCCGGACGGTTGCTATACGCACTGTGCGGTTCAGTCTGCGGCTGCCCGCCATTGAGTGAGTGTGTGCACGATACCGTGTGTGTGTTCGATACCGAAAAATTTATCATCGAAATCCAGAGTCGGCCAGCAATTTGGAACACCAAATTACCAGAGTATTCTGATAGAATATTAAAACAAAGAGCATGGGCATCTTTGAAATAGATCGACATGACCGCAAATCGCATCGGTTCTTCAACCGCACGTTGCGGCTGCCCGCGATCCGGCTGGCCGCATTCGCAACCGCATCCTGCGGTCAGCCGCGCGGCTAGCCGTAATGCGGCTACCCGCATAGTGCGTATGAACCCTTAATGCATATAAAAATTTATAAAAAAGCGACCATATTATATCCTTTGAATATTTATATTGCCTGCAAAATATTTATGTATACATACACATTATTAATTAAAAAAGGACCATATTATTATGTCCTTTGTAAAAAAAATACAGTATCCAAAAAAAATCTAAATGCTTTGTACTAACCTGGTGGCAAATGCAACTTTTCAATAACAAACTTCTTTCTCTTAAGTTTAAAGGCCAGGTCTAAGCTCGAAGGTACGAAAGGCACAAGTGAATACAGAGCTGATAGCTTTGTCAGATGGAACAGGCCATGGTATTCATTGTAAACTGGGTTAGCCTCTTTGTCAGAGCCAGCAAATGACTCTATCCTGACTGCATTGTCTATTGAATATAGCAGCCTATTCATTATGTGATCATCCTGAAATATAATACAAGAAAAAAAAATGAAAGATAAAAATTGCTACTTAGGTTAATAATAATCGTGCTATATTGGAAATGAGTGAAATAAAAAGTTGTTTTAAAGATTTGCTTCTAACATTTTTTATCTGCTAAATTATTTTTTTGGTAAGTACATGGAAACAAGAGCTTTTTGAGTGAGATATAACTATAAATAAGTAATTCATAATTTTATCTATTTTTTTTTTCTATCAAATTGTATTCTACTTACATCAAATAAATGTGCGGGAATTGTAACAAACACTACAGCATTAGTGTCTTGCAGTAGCAGTCTCAAACAGTACATAAATTTAATTAAGTCTTGGCCGTAACTATTATCTAAAGGCTCTTCATTACAATCCATCGCCATCCAGTTTGGTGAACCCAGGGATTGTATGGAGATTCTCAAAATATTTTTTTCCTTACTGCTTCGTTTGTACTGTTCTTTACTTAATGCTGTTTTAATTTTAGCAAGGAGCTGCATATATAGATCATTCTTAAAACCTGTGGAGTTATAATTATGTTATACATAAAATTAAAAGTTATACAAAAAATATCATGGTTACTTGAGACAATAAACAATTCAGAAAATATAATCCTAAAGGTTATCCTTTGCTGTTAGGTTTTAAATTTTAATTCTATAAATAATCTTAAATATAGACTAGCAAACTTTTTAAGGGAATGCACTTGCAACTAAATCATAAAACTTAATCTTTACAAGTAAATAAGTAAGCAATAATTACCATGGTCCTGATAATTTTTATCTGGTTTTAAATAACAATATGTAATGTTGCTGTTCTTAATAGTATCAGAATCAATGTATCTGCTCAAATCGAAATGATGTCCAAAATTTATTTCATTGTCAAATGAAGACTCCACCTTTGCTAAACTTTCATATCTCCATGCAATTTTCATTTCATCTTTTGGAGCGATGGGGATACTGTCTTCTTTTTGAACCACACATGGCTGAGGTAACTCCTTAACCTGTATAATATAATAACAGATGTATAGAAATTATTGTATTATAACTTATGCGCATATAATTATTATAGTCATTCACATGTAATTTGGGATTTGAGATTAATATTTAAGATATTAAAGTAAAAACAAATATACAGTTTAATGCTATGGTTTATATATTAAGGATAATAAAGTATGCTAGATGAATTTATCTAATTGGATTGGATTATTATTAATATATTCTTATATGCATTTGTTCTATTAAATATTTGTATTCTTATTGGATTTGTATTGTGTGTTAACTTACAATTCCCTTTGGATTCTCATCAGCTGACACTACCAACAAATCATGTTTGCACACAACTCCTTCAGCGAGGAAATACTTTGTCAGTACTCGGCTGTAACTTCCCAAAACATCTTCCTCTGAAAGATTTATATAAAGATTCTTATTAGTCAAAGAATGTAAGAATATTTTAAGAGATTTATATGCCCAATAAGAAAATGCCTCTACTATACATACCTACTGCAAATATTCCACCAGCTGGTATACCTCCGCCTGGAAATGAAAATTTTAATTGAAAAACATGTCTTTACCACAAAGGTTAGTTCATGCAAGTTCCAGAACACACCTACTACGTAGTCTAAGGATGGAATGCCTGAGGAAACTAGTGGTAAATTATTTTTTACTTTAGTTCCATTTATCGTCAAATGAGAATCCGCAATTTTATGAAATCCAGACATTTCTGAACATTTACGTAAACAAAGTCTTGAACTCGCGCATTGACATTGACAATTGACATTTGACATAGCCACAGGCATTTCCACCGTGGCCACATACAGAGATGTGCACGTGACTATTTTATTTGAATCGTCACTATAGATATTGTACCCGGGAGCAAATAATAGAATCAAAATAGAATTTGTGTAGTTAACACAATAAACGGCGAATGCGACCAATTCATATTATCCAATTATTTTATAATGAACTAAATAAACAAATAAGGAAACATGGCGTTACGGAAATTCTGCTTCGGTCTTAGATCATTAAGTAATGGATGGAGTACGCTGGCAAATGTTCTAACTAAACTGTCTGCTGATTTTGGTGCGGGGAGGGTAACTCACACTATTGAAACACAATCACACATTCACAAAAATAATTTGTGTCACGAAAGTCGTAAAAATTTACGACCTTCTAAGCGACGAGTTTTTAAATTCAACTCTATCCCTAAGTTCATAAAGATTAATTTTGTATTTCATTCCAAGTTGTCTCGTGGGGAGTGCGGTTCAATATCGCGTTCTAAATTCAACTTTATAACTTAGATTATAAAGATTAAATTTGTATTTCTTTAAAAGATAGTCTCGTAAGGAATGCGGTTCATTATCGCGTTTTAAATTCAACTTTATCTCTTAGTCCATAAAGATTAAATTTGTATATTTTCTTTCCATGATAGTCTCGTGGGGCCGCATCAATGATCGAGTAAACATGACTCGATTATTTGTCTTGATTATATCGCTAAACGATACATCGACGATTATTAGAAATTGCATTTAATTAGAAATGTACGTTAAAAAAATAAAAAAATATACACAAATGAAAGGTTATTCCATCTTTTTTAATATTCGACATGTTTGAATTGCTCAGCGAGCATGGCTGGAATTGCTTCTGCAAGTCTTGACAGTGCAAAACGGCATTTTTAGCGGAGCACTCGCAGACGTCCTTTCGATGTTTTACGAATACGCAGAGTGTTTGTAATCGATTACGCAAGTAGTTTTTATGAAAGCATAAGATTTTTCGATTCGAATAATCTTATACCTCGGCAAAAGGGGAAACGCCTGCGAGTGTTATCCATTACTTAATGATCTAAGGCTTCGGTGGACACTAATAATTTATGTAATTTTTCTAATAATCGGAGCTAATCCTGAATGCGTTATGAATTTGTGTTCAACATTAATAATATTAAAATTGATACTAAATAATATTGTATTCGCCAACATTCTCAGAAAGTTTCTTAGATCATGAAATATTGCGTGCAGTGTGAACAGCTTCTTAGATTTTTGTATGACGGCGAGACATGGGCATCACTATTTAAATGACAGCATTTGTCAATTGTTGTCACCGATTGCGATTGGGCTTCTTTTTGTGGTCGTGCATCCCACGTACTTATGTATTTACTTGATTAAACTTTATTTAGAAGAATTGAAGTGAATTCATTACAGAAGTAAATAAACTGAACAAGATGCAAGGTCCGGCAGTGTTTATGGATATATCCCTTGAGGATCAAGTAAGTTCACATGAAGTCACATAACCTCGCTGTCGTCTTGTAAATATGTTGAAAATTCGATTCTTGTACTCTGTGAATTTATATTGGTAGTTAAAATGAAATGTATCGATCTAAACCGCTTTAATTTAGATATTTTAAGTTATCAAAACGTTTTTGTAGATAGTAAATCATAAATTATTGTTAAAATTGTGTTTTTATTGATATTTATTACGCTAATGTTTGATAGGCTCAGGAATTAAGAAAATACTTCAAGAGTCTCGGTGCTGAAATATCTGAGGAGAAGTCACCTAAAGGTATTGAAGATGATTTGCACAAAATTATTGGTGTCTGTGATGTGTGCTTTAAAGAGAATAATGAGGCCGATATTGAAGCAATTTTAAACAGTATTGTCTCCATCATGGTTTCAGTAAGTATTATTATTATGTATCAAATATAAAATATGAGATTTAATTTTGATGCAAAACCTGCATCAAACAGCAAATAAATTATATTAATTCCTCAGTCTTTATTTCCTCTATTTATTGAACTAATGAGGAGTAAATAATTTTGAATTCACACCATTAATTCTTCAGATTCCATTGGAGCGTGGAGAGAACTTGATTGTAGCATTTAGTCAACGATTGGGTAAAGCTCCAGGACCCAAACTTGGCTTGGTGGCATTACAATCGTAAGTTTATAGTTATACATTATTTATTTACTAAGAAATATGTAATTATCATAATCTTTCTGAAAATAAGTTTTAATATTTTTAGTTGGTTAATTCATATTTAGCGAGTTATATAGGAAAGAAAAATGTATTATTTCAGATTATGGCGTCTATATAACAATCTGGAGCCCAACTCTCCCCTAAGGTACCACGTGTACTACCATGTGATTGAACTGGCGGCACGGGTTGGTGCAGTCGGAGATGTGTTCAAGAGTGTGGAACAACTGAAGAAAGAGTTTGCGAGCTGCCCTCCGTCTAATGAACAGATGCAGAAGTTATATAGGCTGCTACATCAAGTTTTGAAGGACCAAAACAGGTATTTATATTAATTTTATTATTAATATCTTTATCATTATAATGTTCATAGTTTTACAACTTTTCATTTCATAGGAATATAGTGTCCTATTAGGCTTTTTATTGCAAAATAGTATTTATTTTGTTTTATGCTATTATTTCTTATTATCTTGAATGTAAATTGCATTTGTGTCTTGAAGAGTTTTAAACTAATTTATTCCATAAAGATTACATTATAGCATTTCAGTATGCATTACTAATTTCTTTATATACATATTTTATGGTCTTATTTTCAGTGAACTTGCGTCAAAAGTGATGATTGAGTTACTAGGCACGTACACAGATGAGAATGCCTCATACGCTAGAGAAGATGCCATTAAATGTATTGTCACAGCATTAGCTGACCCCACATCATTCCTCTTGGACCCCCTTCTGGAACTGAAACCAGTGCGTTTCCTTGAAGGGGAGGTTATTCACGACTTATTAACAATATTTGTATCGGAAAAACTATCCAGCTATCAAAAGTTCTATGAAAACCATAAAGAGTTTGTTCATTCCCAAGGTAAGATATAAAGGAAATAGAAATCACTTTTTTTTTAGGAAATAGAAATCACTCCCGTCCCTGAAGTTTTCATTAAACAAAACAAATTATGACATTTATAAATTACATGAGTAATTTATTGTTCAGATACCCTCTTATACTACTGTCTATTATAAATGTCATTTTGGTTTTTTTTTTCAGGTCTAAATCATGAACAGAATATTAAGAAAATGAGGATATTAACATTCATGCAAATGGCTGAATCAAATCCTGAACTGTCATTTGATGAGATTACATCCGAACTTCAGATTGAAGAGAAAGATGTTGAAGCTTTTATTATTGAAGGTAAATTCTTAAATATAATTATTTAAGAATGCTATGAAAGATATGCTTATTTAATGATCATTTTATGATAATTATCATAATGCTCAATATTTATAAACAAGTTTTTCCTTTTAATACTGATATTCAAGTAGAAACAGTATAAAAGTAAAACCTAAGTTACTCCTTATTAGTTATTACATAAGCTGACTGTCAGTAAAAGTCTCGTCAAAATCAGTCTAGTAGTTCCAGATTGGCTACCAGCTGGAATAAACAGATAGACAAAAATTGTAAAAATAATTTGGAAAATCCAAAAGTGCACGCCTCATAATTTTTTTTTAATAATTATTTATTAATTATTATTTTTGTTTATTTAAT
>CAJQZM010039694.1:24449-35230 GCA_907164665.1 Colias nastes
CTAAGTATAGAATTTTCCGAGTAAATCAATACAACAAATATATATTCGCAATCGTGTGGCTTATCCTCGCTATTAACTTACATTGAATTATCGAAACAAATTTCGTTACTTATCTCTTTTACCATAAAATCACAATAAAACTCATAATTCTAATAAACTATGCATGAAGAAAATTCATTTAACCACTCTATATACATATCATCTTCGGAGGCTCGGGGAATATGACAGTTGCCGAACAGTGACGAATATTTCTATGCGCATTATCAGTTTGGGAGTACTGTACAAGTAAGGTATAGGTACAATGTAATATCTATTGCACCTTCGTAAGATAATTATTAATTTCCTACTTATGGGCAAAAATAATTGTTTATTGTGAAATAGACTTAAGTACCTACCTACCTTAATCTTAATACTGTATAGGTATTTAGTATGTAATTATGCTATAAAAAGAAAGTGGGAGATAGAAAAAATAATACTTATTTTATAAATAATAAGTATATCAAAAATTATACACAAAATAAGAAAGCGAAATATTGTCAGATAAAATTACACGCTCCACGGTCCAGTGAGTGTGAGCAAACATGTGCGATAGAGCGTCCATCTTGCCAGTTTGTCTACAAACAAAGCTCGAATGAATATAGACAAGCATGTTTGCCAGTGCAGATCGCGTTACAACAACAAATATTCTTGTTTATTTATACTGTATCGGCAATCAGGTTACCGTACGGTAGTGGTAAGCGACCCTCCTCCGCCTAATGCGATGCAGTTGCCGTGGCAACGCTGCAGCCCTTCGACAACGCATGAGAGACCATAAAAAAACAAAACAGAAAACTCACTCGTGCTCACCCTGGTTCCTGTCGCCGAGAATGTCCGAGAGTTCCCTTCTTTCAAACATAATTTATGATGTCGGGGAAATAAACATAAAAAATAGAAAAGGAAAAACGACAGCACGCACGATAAAAAAGCTCGTCGTAAAAGTGCGTCGGGCGCGGGGTTGTTGCCGCCCCGACCGGGCGGTAACCCTTCCGCGGCCCCGCCCTGCCCCACACTGCCGCATTAAAGGGTTACGTCGAATAACTCGCCTCACTCCTCACCCTCAACTATATACACTCATAAGCTCCCTGTTCATAGAAAACTTTCCGTTCACATATAGATATTATTTATAGAATACTTACTTCATAATAAATGGAATATTATCTTTACTGAAAGTACCACGGTCCACGCACAGACTGGAGTATTTTTTAATTATAATTAGCTACCTGTACTTATTTTACGATCTAAACAGATGTTGCAGATTTTAAACTTTGTAAGGTTCATAAAAATAATGGTTCTGGGAAGGTTGCTTTGAACGTTCCAATAAATGATTTTTTTTATAAAAGCTCTATTTGCACAACTTATGATTTCTTTTCTTAAAAATAGTAGGCATTTCTTTTGACATTGGTTTTTGATAGTTGTGGATTGTCGATGACTCGGCGACTGGTGGAGGCGGGTAACGAGGCTTTGATGTAAATGCGTTTCATGTAGAGTCGTGCAACTCACGTCTCCCTTGCTATCTCCCGGCGACCACGCGTCTGACCCTAACCCGCGCCCTAAACTAAACATATCTCGTTAAGATTGGACTGCCATTGCGTGGACTGTAGATCAACAATGTGTTTTGGAATAATATTGTTTTGCAGCGCAATATGTAGTTTTAGTATACCAAAATGTTTCGAGGAAATCAAAACTAAGTAGATATCTATTTAAGTTTCACTTGTGAAAATGTTGACAATACAATAATGTTTAGAAAGATTATCTTGTTTTTTATCGACATTATCTAAACGACGGAACGTTCTCAATTCGTAGGTACTAGGTACCTGTTTTCTATAATGCAGTTGATAAATGTTGGTAAGGGTAACTTTTAGATAAAATATCAAGTCATCTACCTACTAACATCTTTGGCATTAATGGAATAATAATTTATCGATACTAAGGAAAACACAGCAGTATTTGGCGAGGGGTCAATAGTCACTATTCTTGGTGGTTTTTTACTCCGTTTCCGCCCACTGGTCGCCCGCCGCTGCTTTTTGGCAATTTTATTTATTGCCGATATCTCAGCCCTGTACCCTGAGGAAAACTCGGATCATGTTAATTTCCTGTGCGACGCAACATTTTTTGCAGATAAACCGATAAGATATATCAAGCATATTCTAGGAATTAGGTACCTAAATTATTTTTATCTCCTGCCTATTCCTAATGTAGATTGAGAATATTTTATTAAGTTTTCTATTTTATTTAGATAGTCACGTAAATTACAAATTTATTGAAAACTATTTCAATATAATTTTCGTAGTTAGGTACCTTGTTTTTTAAGTTAGGTACTCGAGTAGGTAATTACTTTTTTATTTTGTGAAAAATAATTCATCATGAGATGTACCTACTGCGAATTCGTTTTAATTTCAAAATTTGTTTCGCTTTAACTTGCAGGTAATGGTAAAATGCAAATAAATTAAAAAATATTTGAAAATTCTTCATGGGTAGAAGAATTTATTAACTTATCGTACTATAATGTATTTATTTTATACTGATAAGTAAATAAATTTGACATAATAGTTATAACAGTTAGCAGCCAAAATTTCAAAATAAGTTTGGCCAATTTTTTCAAAGATTAGGGAATTATTCAAGAACCAGTATTAACGGCTATTTTATACAAAGGGCCTTCCGTAAGGGCTACACATTTAAATTCCCATTTTTGTACCACATTTACATTAAACTCCACGCACGCTAAGATGTCAAGGTACGATGTGTCCCTTGTGTAGTAAATTGGGGGTCAGACAAAAACCGTTAAGCTTACTTATACATACTGGGCCCATAACGTCCAGCCGTTCGACCCCTGCCGTTGAAAAAGTGCGGAACCGTCTACTCAAAATCTTTTTTATTCCTTCACTGTCCGCTCCGTGCATGTAACAATTCGCTCTTTTTTTGATCGCATTATTATCGATCGCCATTGCGTACTGAACTGCTTGAATTTTTTTTGAAAAAATTGTAAATTCCGAGGGGACGATTATAAACACATGCGCGAGCGCGTCAAATCTTCAGCCGGCTCGCGCTCGTTCGGGGACGCATTATGGCTTTTTTAAACTGTTTAACGGGGGAAAGGTATTTTTTAAAAATAAAATCACTTTTTTTGTAAAAAATATGTGTCCCCGTAGTTGCGTCCAATTGTTGCGTGTCGGATGAGCACGCGTTAAGTTTTATGTCGGGAAGGGATTTTTTATTGCTTGGTGTGTGCCACAGTACGCACGCGGTTTACCAAACTCAAGTACCTACCTATGCATCATCGTAAGACAGACTTATGCGCACGATGTAATATAAACCCTTTTTCTTACTCTTTTATTTTTTGTCACAATTCTAGCCTCGGGTTCTATGAGTTAATGAAAGGCGTAGGATCCTTTCCTTTTACATTTGAGTAAACATGGTTTGTATACATTTGTGCTCAATGTCACGAATGGTTCTCATCTGTTCTCATCTCATGACACGTCACTTTTAACTCATTGATGTCTGCAAACTTCTTTGAAACGTTGTTTAGCCACTCGATTAAAAAATCGTTTCGTACTGATGGGTTACCAGTTATTTTAACAAAATAATTACCTAAATAAAGTATTGGAAATATTCACAATTCTATATCTCTTATCTATCATAAAGTTCTGAGCTAGTCCATTTTCCATTACATGTAAGAGCCCGACTTATCTTAGTTTGGCAATATACTTATATAGTAAATAAAACACGGTCTAGTACATCGAGATAGTATGTACTACGTACTAGAGAGGCGATCGCTACTACACTCTCTTTAACACGAGCTAGAGGCAAGAATCACAAGTCTCTTTAGTCTGTGCCGGACTGTGCCCCCCGCTTGCCGCGTCAACACGTGTTATTGCTCTGTTCAAAATGCCTTCGTGTGTGCTAAGATATTGTTTTAACAGTTCCCATAATACAAACAAAGCCCGAGGAGTGACTTTTCACCAGTAAGTTTCCTTATTATGAGTAAGTAATGCATTTTACTAATATTGTTATCATTTTGCGAAAAATCACCACGCGTTCTGCGTTTCGCGCCATTTTTCATAGACTAACAGCACAGACGTGACACTATCGATGAGTCTGTTAAAAAAATGTAACTGGATTTTTTAACTATGTATATATACAATATATACTAGGAAAGATTACCGTGTTGTAGTACCTAAATATTTATACTTTTACCCGACTACGCAAAGTAAAACGGTAGGTTATATTAAGTAATATTTATTTATTTACCTATTTTTATTTATTAAAAAAATGTTCATCAACAGTTGTTCCAATAGGATTTATAAATTATTATGCACAACAATTACAAATAAACACAAAATTCGATTACATCATGAAGCAAAAACTGATAAAACTATTGATTACTACACAAAACGACAAAAGCTTACTAAATTGATATTATTTAAAGGAAATTAAAATACATAGTTTAATATAAAATCCTCTTTTTATTAATTCCCTAGTATCAGTACCACCAGATAGTACCGAGTAAACAGATTGCACAATGTGTCGCATCTGCACGCATTGCTTAATCTTTGAACTTGAAGCCACGCCTCGCTCGTTCCACACGTACCCCACCACATCGGCCGCGCGCAATGTTTTTGTTTGGAATAACCTCTCTAGTGTACATATATCTCGATGGTCTAGTATCGGAGGGTGACAGCGAAAGAGGTGAAGTTACAACTTTTTACTCCCTTCGTAGGGAGAAGGGCCCTCCCCGCGCGGAGGGTCTCCGGAGATGAAAGTTTTGTGGGGTTAAGCAACTAACACACACGCATGTGACTCAAACGCGCGCAGTTACCTAACTCTAAGTTTAATTGTGTCTTTTCAATCGATACTCCTGCTGAAACCACACAACCTACGGTCACGTGGTGGACTCATGAGCCTTTTAATAGGTGTAATAAATACGGACTCTTTTGACATTTATCATCGAAGTAACTATAAACGTAGGAAGAAATTAATATAAGAAGATAGATATGTATGTATAGGCGTTAGTATGTTTATTAATAAATAATTAGGTACTGAATGAAATTTATTCAAAAGAAAAATTAATGCTATGAAATTTATCTAGAAAAAATATTATCATTGATAGATAGTGAGAGAAGTGTAGAGTTTTTCATGAAACGAACTTTTCCGTGTTATACGTTCTAGGCTCTTGCTGGTTCTCTATAGATCATACGATAAAGTGGAAAGATTTTTATACAAAGCAAAAAACATGTTATTAACTCTATTCCGTTTGGCAACAAATAGACTATGTTGACTGTTGTTGATGTATTGTTTTAAAAATGTTACACATAGTATGTACGGAGTATCTAGCTTAGCATTAATAGCCAGTAGGTAAAATAAATTTAAAACGAAATAGTAAAAGTAAATGTTTTTCTATCAGCCATGTTACTGTAATTTCCGCAATAGAATTGCAAATAAGTGTTATTCTGAGCGACCCTGCGCGGCCACTCCCTTGGCGTTCCCTTTCAAAAAGTGGACAATTGCATACAAGCTGGTTGCTTTGCATAAATCAATGAGAATGGCCATTGTGAGAGCTTGTGGGGTGAAACAAGCCAGATACGGGTTGCGAGTATATAATTTGCGCGATGATGTTATGTGCTATCTGTTAAAATATTTGAGTGTATTAGACTCTACTGAAGTAAGACAAATTTTGATATACTTACCTAACTTGCACAATTTTTTTTCTATCGAAGGGAAATTGAATGGAGTCTAACGAAGTAGCATTAATTGCTAGGTACTATTTGCATCATGTAAAATGTGATTTCTATAGTTTTTAGTAGTAGTTGTTGTTGATTATTATCAGATTGCTATAAACAAACAGACAACATATTATAATTATTCTTACTAATTTAAAATTTTATAGGTGCATAAGGCTGAAGAAAAAAAAACAGGGATAAAAAAGGATACATAGGTACTCTGTTTTAATTTAACCCCTATAGGTTGGTAATAGGAGTTGAAAGATGTTGACCGTGGAATTGTTGCATATGATGATAAGTCTCATAAGAAGACTACTAACTAGTGTGTATCATGTGTGCATATTCTTGCCAGGAGATCGAAAGACCATTTAAAAAATATGTTCTATTGTTCAACTTAACAATTTACATTAACTTAAATTTGAAATTATTATACATTTATATCTATACGGATGAGTGTCAAATTAGGGATCTCTACCTTAAACTATTTTATTCGTTAATTGATTGAGCTGTGTCATGTAACGTCATGTGATACGGTAACAATTTATAACAATCAATTTATTTCCTTTATTACAATGCGAGTGATATAAGAACAAGTTTCTCGGAACGATGATCGGATGACGTGATATCAGTTGGGTCCTTTTCACACATTAAATAAAATTGCATATTGATCAGATATGATATTCCAAGCAGTTTTTTTTTCTTAGAATATACGAAGATTGTATCAAACTAGTCATTTGAAGACAATAAGATATTTAGGCTGTTATTTTTTAATGTGATGACACGTTGCTGAATTATGTTCATAAATTAAAGATTAGTATGTAAGCGCATAAAATTATGTGTGAAGAGATAAAAAAAACTTAAAATGATACCTATCAGGTACCCTTCTTAATATATTTCCTTTATGTATTTTCTGATATTGAAATAAAATAAGCAGTTTTACATACCAGAAAAATATACTTAGTTAAGTTTATAAATAAAGTTATCGACTAAGTTTTTTCTAATAAAAATAATACCCTTTAAAATTATAATACCTAGTGCAAATTATTACTTTAAATGAAGAAAATTAGGATGAAAAATATACCTACCCATGTATTAATGTAGCATCCATCACATTCTAATGTAGAGCATGTTTGATTAAATTGACTTGAGGTATTAAAATTACAGGATTTGACTGAAATAGTTACCTAAGTGATTTTTTTTTATATAAGAGGAGGCAACAGAGCAGACGCGTCACCTGATGTTAAGTGCACTGCGTCGCCCATAGGCACCAGCAATGCCGGGTGCAATCAATAAAAACAAAATAAAAAATTTATATTAAATTTAATAGTATTTGAATTTAGAATCATTCGAAATTTAAAGAATATAATTATTCTATCGATTAAAAACCATTGTGAACATGCGTCTTTGTTCATTCCAAGTTTTTACCAAAAATACGGAAATCATCGGGCGGAATGTTTAGTTTTGTCATCGATTACGCAAACTGTTTCAAGGGTGCGCTGAGCTTGCCATTATGAAAAAATATGAGAGCGTATATATACAAAAACTGGATGCAGCTGTCGTGAGGCACACATGCGAATTGTAGCAAACACGGCGCAATACGAAAGGGCTTATGTCGGAGCTACAGCGGGCCGAGATAATTATGTCAGTTTGGAAGCATACGCGGTTCATGTGAGGCGACCCTCGCATATAGGCCCATCGGGAAGGGTTCCGCGTTGAATCCGCGCTCAGGAAGGGTTTGCCAGACGCCCGCCGACGCGCAAGCGCACGCGATCCTGCAAAAAACTAACACAATGAGCTCTACATCGCTGTTTTATTGTTAATACAGTAGATTGTTCGTAAATTTTACTTTTTTTGCTAAAAAACGTAATATCATCAACTCGTTCACGCCCGGCCTTTCAATGGGAGCTTTTTGAAGAGGGACGGTAAAAATTGTTGCAAACGGGTAAAAAGTGGGTCAGAAAGGGGTGCTTTTGAAACTAGTAATCACTACTTTGCGTCGATTGATTCCCGTTATTATACAAAAAAGAGCTTTGAAATTGAAATTTCAAAATTAGTGTAAAGATGATCCTTTATTATACTTAATCGAAATAGCTCTATAATTACATATTGTATAGGGAGTTACTTTCAATGCCTGAAGTATAAATAATATTAAGATGAAGCTCGTAGCAATAAAAAAACATTGCAACGTATATAAGTAGGTAAATATGAATCTGATTATCGTTTTAATTTCCTAATCAAATATAATAATTATTAACAGTTGATAAAAGTTACCCTGTTTAAAATGTTTGTTTGGAATCTATATTGCTTCTTTTCAATTCTATAATTATATTAATCCATAAAGTGTACATACGGTTATTCTTCCCGAACTATGCCAGTGATGAAACCGAGCAATTTCCCCCAAAATGGAAAAAATGAAATCTCAATCATTTATAAATTAGTTCCGCGGACAGTAAAGGCATTCATCCCTTTATCTATTTTACAATCGGCCGCAATAAAAGGGTATATGAATTGATTGTTAGCAACATTTTTTATGGTGTTTTTTATCGAGTGACAGAAAATTTATGATTTTCTCCCAAATTTCATACGTGGTACAACCTCGGTACAACACACAGATTTCGAAATCTTTAAAGCGTTTTAAAAAAATTAATAAAAATTTAGTTTATCTTAGACGTACAATTTGGTGTGCATATTTAGAAATATTTTTTAATTATTTGTGTTTTCATAAACTTCTAAAACGCAACGTGCTACCTTCAAGTACAACACTAATAAAATAATTTTTGAAATAAAGACAAAAACTCAAACGGGAAGATTATGCAGTCTATTAGCAGTAGGTAGAGCTTTTTCGAAGATTTTTTGAAAAGTTACTAACCTTTTAAAAATAAATAAATTAACTGCTGAATAACGGTTTCTTTAAGGGCTGATTTTTCAATCCTTGGATAAAACTTATTCGTCGAATAATGTATAAAACTACCATTTTAAAAACGTATTCTAATTGTCCGTATTTGACAGTTTACGTGACATTTTAATATTATCGTGTAATACTTTATTGGACGAATAAGTTTTAACCAAGCATTGAAAAATCGGCCCTAATAATAATTAATCTATTCTTACTTATATAACAGCTTCGATTCAAGCTGACAGTAACCGTTTTACCTGTATGATAGTAATTACACGATGTTTACACGGATATAATTCCTTTGAAATATTTCCCCAACCCTTCTATTGTAATTTTTTCATCGATGCACTTGTGCACCGGACGCGTCATTTATTCACCTATTAACATCAATAATGATAAAGCCTCGTATACATTGCGTTAACTTTCCGCGTTATACTATGTACCTTATAGTAAAGGTAATAAGTTATATTTTGGTTTACAGAATGATTCGAGCAAAAATAACATTTACACTATGAGTCAGGTAGGTATAATTCAACCCTTTCACTTTTTGTGTGTTTTTTTTATTGAATTTTTTGTTCAAGTAGACGTGACTTGAGGTATGGTTTAGTTATATTACTTATTATTAATATTAGTTTTTTGTCATAAAAAATATCTGATTGCCGTGACAGTTGAAACACCAACAGCCTTCTGTGGACACGGTTTTTTTTAAGCCTTCACCTGTTATAGATGATATGAAACAAAATATGATAATTTTTTCAATGTGACATTGATAATACTTTTTTTACTTCCCTATTTTTATTTTGACCACTTCTTTTGAAAAAAATCTACTAGAGACCAAATGGCACTTCAATTTAGCTAACTGTACAACACATAGAGTTCTCATATTTTATACGTAGGTAATACCTGTCATATGATTTTGAAACAAGTTTTTAACGCAGTGTATTTTTACAGAAGAATTTAATGAAACCTGAACATATTGTAGATGAACATTGTCTGTTTTTGGTACGTAAGTATTATAACTTAATTAACCGCGGTTTAATACTACAATCAGCTAAACCATTTTTTTAACTTAATTTATAAATAACATTAACATATTGGACATTGTTTTATAACATCATAAGTGGCAGATGTGAAAACACATTGCAACGAAAAGGTTATCGATTACCGTATGATCCAATTAGTAGATATCGAAACAATCGGCCGTTTTGAGCCTTAAAGGCGTTCAAATAGCTCTATCAATATCTTATGGAATTAGGGTTATACGATACCCAACAGTTTTTTCTCGAGACACGCGTCTTACCCCTTTTTTAATCGGATTTCAAAGGCGCGTGTGTCGGTTTTTTATGCATCTCAATAAAAACTTCAATCCACCTTACCTACTGCTGGGGTTATTTTTTTAACGATTTCATTAGGCGCTGATGGTGAATGTTTTAATTTAATCAGTTCGTTCAAACCCTTAGGGCATAATTTAAGACAATCATTCTAAATTTTTGTAAGAAATTTCGTTTTATAAATATTTCTCTTGCGTAACTAATGTTGTTATAATAAAATTGATCTAGTTTCGAAACTTAGACCCGAGGATAAAAAGTAAATTAATATGAAATATAAAAAGCGTCGTTATTAGCTGTACGATCTTATTAAAATGCGAGCCTATTATAATTACGTTAGGTAAAGAAATTTGTGACAGTGGCGGAAATTTCTTTTATAAAACGGATCGTATGGAGGAAAAAGCTGTGGAATGTCATTAATATTCAAAACGTTTCTAGGAGGGATTATAAAATAATAGGAGTAATTTGGGACGGCACGCCTGCCCGCTGTCCGGAATTCCTTGATCAGATATGCATGGAAATATGCCTTATTACATTCTTTCAAGTTAGCTCATTTAGGCATAATACCTACCTACACGACCTTAATTGAATTTCATATTATTAATTACAATTTAATAAATGATTATACTTTATTAGGTTTTACTTTCAGTCATACATAAAAATAGTAAATGAACAAAAATATAGAGTAGGTAGAGTAGTAGGTACAAAAATGAATTTATTTATTTTGATGATGATTTTGATTACAGTCTATATGTACTTATAGACTACAAGCCCGCATAGGAAAAAAATATGGGTCAAATG
>CAJQZM010039694.1:40230-63428 GCA_907164665.1 Colias nastes
TCATTTGACCCATATTTTTTTCCTATGCGGGCTTGTAGTCTATTACCTTTATTATTGTACTAAAGTAACAAAAAGTACCTATCATGGTTTTACTAGGTACCTACTACTAATATGTTGTCTAAAGTTGTAATTGTAATTTCATAATTAATAATATTATTATATTTCTGAGTCACATAAATAAATAAATAATACTGTAGTATTTATCTATGTATAAAAACGAATGGCTTGCTAGAAAACACTTCCAGTATCTTCTACCTTTTCTACCTATTGTATTACCTATACCTATTTCATACCATTCAGATTGAGTGCGTCTAAAGCAAACTATCTCTTTATTATATTTTTTATGTCAAAAGCTTCAAGGCAAAAGTGGCACGTAACATTTTTTGTTTCCACCTAACCCTATCATTAAATTCTATTAAAGAAATAGTTTTTGTAGGCGAAAGGATGTCAATTGGAGCAATTAGGCCACTCATAATTACAACTTGTTACTTTTCTATTCCTTTTGGAACATAATAATGTATTTAACTAGTGATATACTTAAATTTGTTATTTTATCCATTCTTTGGTGCTTATAGTTCTAATTACAGCAATTATTTTTAATGGCGTTTGAAGGTGGTAGGTATTAAAATTTTAGTGGAAATCTATTTTAATTAGTGCAATTAAATGGTGATTGCTACTTTAAATATGGAAAAAACAAAATGTAGTTACATTTTAATGCGAGTTTACAGTTTATAAGATTTAAAAAACCTACACACTTTTACACAATTAATACTTGATGTAGGTAGGTACTAACGCAATGAATTTGTTTAGCTATTGTGCCTAAACTCTTGAATAGTCTATTAATATCCGCATCGTTTGTGAATTATATTCTAGAAATGTAGAGATATTAGTAGCAAAACATGTTAGGTATTGTTTATAAGATAAATAATGTTGATTATTTGCGGTCTCATGGAATATATCTACAAAATAATTAATATAATAGTAGATATGTCGAGTTTCTTGGGGTACGAGATGAAATAATTATTATATCAGCTTGTTATAGTTTGAGAGAGCTCGTGTGTCGGACATATGTGAGATTCGGATGCGGTAGCTCCAAGAAGCTTATATCTTATACACTGGAGATTTCGCTATGAACATTTGACGTGTAACAAGAAAATTGTTGTGTTTTATCACTTTCACACCTAACTTGGTATTGCCACTGTTAATACGAAGTTTTCCCAAGGCTACTATGTATGCTGTAATATTCTGTGCAAAAGGTTAGTTTTTGTACATGAGTTTGTTGATAAATTGCCAACAACGTCATTCAGAAGCATTGTTGGATGAGACAATTATTATTTATGCTAAATAAAATAAGTATCTGAACCAATTATTAAAAAGCGATACTCCCTGATTATGGGTAGTTACCATAATAAAATTGTAGCAACTCTCACTTTGACAATATGGCATAAGTGTCAAAAAAATTGCGTCGCTTCGAATATTTAAGTTAATATTGTTGCGTATTTAATAAATATTTTCCGAATATAAATAATGTATTGCATTGTGAAAAATTGCAGAAGTTTTTGGACACCAAATTCTGGCATAAAATTTCACAGGCAAGTGTATATTTACGCTATTTACAATATTCCTCAATACTCATGCATTTACCTGTTTAGAATCATTTTCATGGCAAAAATCGTCAATTTTATCATCATTTTAGTAATCAATCATGCTAAATATCTTCTATCTATCTTCTTTTCCTAATAATTTCATCATTTTTCAATAAACCAATTTAACAAGTAAGGTAACCATGATGACGAGTTTTTACGGATAGCGAAGAGAAAATATTGTAATAGTTAACAAAATTATGATGAACATTTAGAACACCATTTCAAAGATTTTTATACTAGTAATGAAACAACGCACGACATCGATATTGCACTCACATGTGGTTTTATGTTTGTTCTTCTTTAACATAGAAATTAATAGTTCTTTTAACTTACCAAATTTTTTTTGTTTTACTTATTTCAGCTTTCCAAAAATGAAATAAAAAGAAATAAATGGCTGTCCATAGTGCCTATCAAGGGTAAAATTTATCAACATGCCAGAATATGCAGTTTGCATTTTAAGCCTGAGGATTACGGTCCAGAAAAAAAATACCTTTTGAAAAGTGCTATACCTTTTTATTTACCACATTCTTGTTACTGCGTCTCAACTGTGGATAAAGTAATTTTAATTATATTATAATTAACCACCATGAAACCATTAGTAACCGTAAGTACAGCTCCTGAAAGACATACGAATTTCTGAGAACTGTAATATCGTTACCACACATCAACACTAGCGATGCAACTCTGCCTTTGGAATATTGAAAAGTTTTAGACTGAAGCTTGAGTAACCAAAACGATGTTTTAATGTATGTAGCACTCATTTTAATTAAAAAATCGTAGTATGAGATCAAAAGTTATCAAGCGTTATTTAAAACTATCATTCTCTACCAATTAAAATGGTATGTACCTATAAAGATGATAATTATTCATGTAAGTTGACCAGTAATATTATAATATAAATACTGTTAAAAATATATGTCGTTATTATTTATAGACCATGATTTTTAGTTTTTTTTATTTCGAAAAATCCTGAATATACAAACCAGTGTGGTCACCCACAGAAAGAGACAAAAAACAACACTGACGTCATTCAAGGTTATATTTTCTTGTGACAAGTTAATGGTCATAGTGCAATCTCCAGTGTATAAGATATAAGCTTCTTGGGTAGCTCTCATGTGGGTGCCCCCGCCTACGGGTTGCCTAGCAACCGTTTGTTTTCCCGACACGGGGCGGGTTAGAAAGGGTAGGCTCCATGATTGATCAGCCTATCTCGACACCAAATGCCTACAGCTACATTATATTTCAAAAATAGTTGTATTAAAAAGACAATAACATCAACTAAACCAGCATGTTAGATACCTAGTATTATTGAAAATAGTCTATTTTCATAATATCAGTATATATTCGAGCTTTCAATTAAACTTATTAAAGTATAACAATATTAATCATAAACAGGGAGAGACTCGACTACAATCGCAGCTTTAATTTAAATTTTTAACACATCACTTCTCACATACTTAGTACGTAAGTACTAACTACAACAGTTAAACTTGTATACGTAGTATATTATTATTAGTCTGTGGTTAAACTGTCTTTAAGTTAAATGTTCATTGGAAAATTCACAACGTCACAACAGCTACCTACAAATATTTCAAAATGCTACTTTATAATTAACAATTATTTCTAACAAAGGATCCCCAAAAAAATTGGGTCCATGTTTTATAGTCCGGTCATTTATTTTTTTAGAATTCCCAAAAGCGTGTCCAGGAACAAAATTCGCAATAACATTTAAATATTTATGCTGTTTTCAATTCTCATTGTGTCCTTTATCATTTTTTTAATGTCTCACAAAAGAGTTTATGCCAATATTCAAATTCGTAGAAAAATAATGTGCAAATTACGTAACCGTAACAAAACTTCAAGCAAAATTCACAAAGGCGTTCAAGGAAGAAACGAACACATTTTATCCAAGGATACTTTATAAAATGATTTATATCAGACATCTTATTATCTAAAGTAATTATCGGTATATACTATGATACGAAACAAATGAGTAGCATAATGAGAGCTTGTTGCTCTAATTATAAAATCACCAAATAATTGTTAAAAGTCATTGACAAATATAATTATAATTTCCAAAATTCCACACATTCTCAAGTTGTTAAGCAGGCAGTTATCCTTAGTAGTAATTGCGAAAAGAATGGAGGACTTGGCTCGGTGGTGATCCATCATCCCTCCACTGACCGCTGCCCCCACACCCTCTTACTTTTCACTTTCTCTACATATTTTAAGGAGAGTAAAACTTTCCCTCCCCGCTTTTATTTTTCCTCGTCGTTAAGTTGACAATATAGTTGGCGTTACGCACGTGAAGATCTTGAGAAATTTGGAAATATTATATTATTAATCGTTCTGACGTTTATTTTGATTCGATAAATATTTGTGAATGACATTGTTGTCTTTTCAGGATATGGACCTCACAGTTTTGTAAACAATTTGTAAAATATATTTGATGTTTGAGGATTTATATCTAGGTGGCTACTGATTACATTTAGGTAAACATTCCTATGTTATAAAAATTTAAAGTCTAAAGCTTAAACTGTGGTTAGTGAAGCTTTCTCGCGGTTCTTAAATTTCCTTAATGTCTTAAATATGATAAGAATAAATACAAAGATTTTTTTATAAAGTTCCTAGTGTACCAACTACTTTATAACAACGAGTTGGCTAGTGAATGTGGAGGCAACTTTATAAAGACACGATTTTTCGTTTTGTTCTTGTAGTAATGAAAACCACTTTTCAGATCTCACTTGTCTTGTTATCTCCGCGACATTACGTATACTGTAAGTACAAGTCCAAAACTCAAACAAATCCTTTTAACACATAAGTATCGAAAATACAATTGGGACTATATTAAGTACTTAAAATGTCCAAACTTTGAAGATATTTCAGATAATAAGATTAACTGAAAATTGTTCTTGAATCTTGGAAAATTTTACTTTGCTCATAATTTTGGTAAGACTCGTTAAATGTGGGCGCATGTTTAGATAGTTGGCGGAGTGCGTGAAGCGGCAGCATCACAGTGTCTATAATAAATGAACGGGCGCGGGGGAGCTGACCAATGGCAGACCCACCCTCAATCAATATGATGGACTCGGCCGCGAGGGGACGATCGTTCACTGATTTTTTCCCTCGCTGACAGGACTCGGGAGGACGTTTTTGCGCCCTCACAGCGGACTGCCATGAGAAGGGAGCGAGCACTGAGCAATTAATAAGTATGCCCGCTGCCCGCTGCCGGTGTCGCGGTGCGAAATTGTAATAAACACTCTTTCTTTTTGGAAATAAGATTATTATTATATTTAATTGCTATATGTAAGTTATTTGTGTGAAATAGGTAACTAAGTTGTATTAAGTAATGGAATATGTATAATTATTGTGTACGAACATAGAGCTAAATGCAATCATTTTGCTACGAGTATAAATTTTATAATAAAACAATTTTTATCACCTTTCTATCAGGTAGGAAAAATTAACAAAAGAACTTTATGAATACCCCTAGTAAACAAAAAAGTTTTCCCCATTAAACTGATGGCGTAAATAATATATCTACATATTAATAAGGTTTTACCGATTTTGTCCCGAAGTAATTAAAAAGTAATTACTCGAGTTCTTTAAATTCATACTGAGTAGGCAGTGAGGAATCTTGAAAATCTTTCGAGAACATCAAGCGCTTTCAAACATGAAAATCTTAATCTAAGTTTAAAATTTTCTCGGAAATCGACGAATTTTGCACTAAGTCATTAAAGTATAAAACTTCGGTCATTTCGTTGGCGTTGCTTAAAAGCCTTTTTAGGCTGAAAAAGTAATCTTTCATCTGAGTAGGGAGGAGCTAAAACGGAAGTTCTCTTTGAAAGGAAAATTACACGTCGGATGCCCGCGTGCCGTTCGAGGAAGATGGATTTTAATTACGTCAAACAAAGTTGTCGATGAAAGTTTGCTGAATGCCGGCCGCGGCCGCCATTAACGGCGTCTCCCGGAGATCAATCAGGATAGATCTCGTTACAACTTTCTAATGACACTATATATTCATACATTTTTGTTAGATCCTCTTTATACTTAAGTAGGTACGATGCCTGGGGAGTAGATAAATATTATAGGGGTCAGATAATTCAATACATGTACAAATTTGACGCACTCTACTATTGTTATAGAGTTTGCATAAAAATGACTCACTCCAACAACGAATATAGTTTGCAACTAATAATACAATAACTAGATAAATATATTCGAAGTTTTTTTTGGTTCACTATTAATTGATGTACCCTATTTGTTGCGCTTTGTGAGTTAAAAAAAACATAAACCTGTAACTTTTACTGAAGGTTAGGTACCTATTCGATAAAGTCTAAATACCGATCTAAGATAGACTAAATAACCTGATATTTTTAGTACAAAGGTAAATAATAATAAGTCGTTAGTTAGATATATTATACTGAAGCTATTCTACTTGTAATATTATAAACAGAATTCCTAGCTAATAAGGGTGCTTAAAAGCTTTTGCTTAATTTGTATGGAAAACACAAATCGAATAATAAACGCGATAAATCAGCCGCACCCGATGCGATGCCGCAGCTAGAGGCTACTACCTATGGAAATTTATCGCGACTCGACGTTAATCAGAGTTTAGTCGCCATTAATTTGATTAGGGTTAGTGTTGTTGTGTGCGTTGGTCTATCAATCTCGCTCATTACCATGTCCACTTCTAACTAGGGCTGCCTACGAACGCTGATTTCGCCCGAACTTGCCGATTTTGCCCGATGAACTTACTATATGAATATTGCTCTATAATAATATAGAGCAAATAATATAAGGCTTGTAAATGTACAAAATTTAAAAGTAGATTAAAATAATGTATTATTTTTGATACGATCAACCCTAAAAATAGTAATTTGGACCGATTCGTGATGAACACTTTTAGGTCAATTAAGCAAGAGTCGCGCCCGCGGTTGTCCGCTAACTAATCAGGGGGCACGCCAAACTTTATGCCGTGTTAATTTGACTAATGCGCTCCGTTGGCCGGATTACATAGTCGTAAAGTAACATAACATGTTGTAAGTACACCCAGTGGTTGTGTCATTAAAATAGTAATACTTTTCCGTTTGAAAATAGGATATAATAGGAATGATAGGATAACTTTTTACGCTGATAGTTATGTAAAACATCCTTTAAATAGTATACCTACTTCTTAATGTAAATATATTTGTTTTGTTTGTATAACTTATATGTACATCTTTCTTATGTTATGTATGATTCTATTTATTTAATACCGTCGAGGATAGATTCCAAATAGCACTTCACCGCCGCAACCAGAACTATGAATTACAGCGAATATCAAGTAAAATTAAACGTGCGAGGTGTCGTGAGCAAAGACAATTAGGTCGTGCTACTTAACCAATTAGAAATGAAACAATCGCCCTCATGCCTCCACCAGTGTGAATACGCCCCTATCTTTACACAACATTGACGCTTTTTGTACAGCACTTTACCGTTTATGATATTTTAAAAGGCTCCTCATTACTCGATTAGATATTTACAAAAAAGAATCGTCCAAAAGTTCGTTATTGACACATAAAGATAGGGGACAATTTTATGTTTCTCATATTGTACTTTATTGTTGTTCAGAGACTGGCATGACGTGCTGCTAGTATATAAGTTATTAACGCTAATGTGTTCGCTTGTACCAGTTAAATAAATTCCACTAATTGAATACACATAGGTACATGTTATTAAATCCCTTGACGTAAATTAACGAAGCTTTGGTTGGTAATAAGCAGGATTCATTAATGTTTTATTTTTTGTTACTTGTTATTGTTAAATTTTATAGAATGGGATCATGAGATACGTAATACGATAAATTTGGACGATTTTTGAGGTAATTAAAATTAAAACTTTGTGTTAGATATAAAAAGTTTCAGCACAATAATAGAATAATCTTTGCATAGGTAGTAGTAGTAAGTACGTGTACAAAATATAGGTAGTAGTTACTTAATGCCTGTTTACAAACGGTAACCCTTAAAAAAATATTTATAACTTTAAAATTTAGGTCATATGAAAAAAGTCTCTAAATGCTTGACTTGTTTTTTTAACAATAACAATATCTTAATTTTGAGTAGGTATATTGTCAGTAGTTTTTTATAGAAGGTTGTATGGAATCAACACACAAATATCCATTTATTGTTAAATATGATATATTAAACATTGATCATAATTTATAATAAATTGATGTTGTTAATAAAACAGTGTCAATTTGTAAATATAGTGTTGTACAAATCGTTGATACAGTTCAAAGCAGAAGTGGCCTGCAACTCCATATTAAACATAATACCTATAAAAGAGTCTTCATTCACATCTGAAGACATGTGAAACTCTAAGGTACCTTTTTACTACTCATTTTAAATATTTTTTTATTAAAACGTATATTGTGAGAAAATTAACAATTATTACAAATAAAAATAAATTGACTTTAACATTTTATTTATGTGTGTTAATTAAAGAAAGGAACTTACCATGAGAAAAATGATGGTAATTTTCACATCTGTGTAACTAAAAATATTGTAAAATAATTGGGATCCTGGCTAATAAAAATATTGCTTTGATAAACATGAACATACCTTTATATCGTGACTGTACTAATAATATTAAAGTTCGTTGTCTTCAATTATTGTTCGGAGGGTGACCGTGCTTAATTCATTTGTGGATGAGTACATGCGGGAGTATTTTTATCACAACTCAGCGTTCACAATTTAAGCTGCCTCAGTTAAATATATCCTTCCTCATTCTTTAGTATTTCATTTAACCAGTTGTCGTACTTTATTGATAGTAGGTATATACAGTAAGCTCGTAAGGAATGGTAAAAAACAAGCTTTATTATAATTACAGTGGAGCACCGCCTCGTGTCTGATTGGCTGTTTAACCCTTCCATAACGAAAGGGTTATTGTGAGGCCCCTTGATCCAACGGCGCGCGCGCCGCCTCGCTCATCTTTTTATGTTTTTTACTTCTGTTTTTATTTTTATTTTCATCCTCGCTTCCCTCGCGTTTTGATTGGGTGATGTGAAAGGGTTATGGTATTAATAGGCGGCGCCGTTAAGTGAAAGGGTTGAGCTTATACATGAATTCGTATGTATAAGAATTATGAAAGGGGACATGAGTATTATAGGTATAAAATAAACATATACTTACTGTGAGGGAACAATTATGTCTTACAGTATAACATTAATATTAGGTATTGGTAAAGCATAACAGAGAGCTTCTTTTGTTACAACAAAATAAAATGGTAGATACAGGTATTCATATAAAATTACTTAGGTACTATGTTCCTTTTAGATACTATAAGTAAATTTGTTATTAACAATATATATATCTACTTATATCGATATTTACAGCACGTACGCTCAAAAGAATGTTTCAATACCGTACTATTAGAAATTGCGTAAGCGATTACAGGGTTACGTTAATCTGATGACTTTTCGAATTTACTTTTGTTACTGATATTAAGTACTATAGTGACGGTAATAAAGCAAAGTGTGGCTCAGGAGATGACGTGACTTTCGCAACTACACGGGGATTATTTAACCAACACCTTGCCTCTTTCATTTACGGTTTTAAAGCTTGTCAACGCTGTTATAAGTCGTTTAAATCTTTATGTCTCAATATAAACGGATTAACGTAAGCTCTGGCTATTAACATTAGATATTTGTTACGTGTCAATAGATATTGATGTCTTCGATGTCTTTTCTTTTATTATCATTATTTCGGTACAAAGTCGGTACATATACTTACTCCTATATCTTCTTGAATAATGTATTTTCTTTTGTTTGATTTACGCGAGTTATTGGTATACACATTTAGAAAGTACCTAGTCTACCCGTGACCACGACCGCTGTAAAGTGTTCAAAATGTCGGTATAGGTAAATAATAATATGTAAAATGAAATAATCGCGCTTAAAATCCATTTATGGTCTTTAATATTTAAACATTTTTCGTTATTTGCACAAAGAAACTAAAAAGCAAATAAAAAATGTTTTGAGAGAGCCGCTTAAGGTGCAAGCCGTTATCTGGTCGAATCACATAACTCAGAAACAAACCCCAATATTTTAAAGATTTGCTGACGGTTGCGGCGTCTCCATAAATAATCTATTAGTCGAACATCACTTGACGTTCCTACAAAGGGCTAATAATTCTAACTTTTGTGCAACCGCGTCTATTCGGACCGTGCAAAAAGTTGCGTAGGTAGAACCCTTCCTCACCTGCATTCCCACGATATTAGAGTCACACGTAGAAAGTGCAATGTATTGGATGAAAAAAATCTTGCGCAAATGAATTTTGCTGTCAAACATTCAAATATTACAAGAAAGGGTCCGATTTGGGCAAGTCGTATGCAGCGAGGAATACAATAATTATTTGCGTGGGAACGTTTCGGTAGATCGATCGATTAACATGTGACTGCTTTCTATTCTATTATATCAGATTCTGCTACTTTCTGTTTACTTTAGAACTTACAATTTGAATTTTGAGTATTCTGTGATTATTATTGAGTTACAAATATAAAACTTTCCTAAATAATAAAATATAAACAATTGAGAAATATAATTGCGAGAAAAGAGCATCATAATTAAAAATAATAAAACACCTTTTTTATTCATACTTATTTTTTAATTTCATTAAAAGAGGACAAGAGGCTACATGTACCTAAGCATAGATTTATAGTCAATAGTTGAGCATGTGACCCTAACATAATATATATAAAATTATGAATAGGAAACTTTAGGAAATGCATAAATTTCATGCTTGATGCCCAAATCTTTTCATATTAACATAATCCTCTCCAGTATTTTTTATAGCTGATGAGAATCACATCACTGACATGCGTAACACAAAACTCCGAAAAGGTTTAGAATGCAAATAATGAAATATCGGCAAATCAGTTAAAGAAAAGGCAGATTCCCACGTGTTTCTACTTTACATTACGAATGCGTGTACGCAATCAATGGCCCATCTGATCTGCGGCAAAAACTCCGAGGTCAGTAAACGACTACGGGTGAAACTGGGCTAGTTCTCGAATTGCATCGACCCTTTCACTCTCGATATATACCTGCGCTTTTTCTATTCCCAGAATCGATTTCGGGGAAGGGACTCTTATTAAACATTGCGTTTGTCAAACTTCTGATAAGTGCGATAGTTCTGTATCAATATTTATTACAGGGCTATTCTTGTTTGTTGCTGTTTGCTTACATATCAATATGTATGATATATACCTATTAGTTATGAGAACAAATATCACGACCATTGAAATTCGTCTCGTGTTTAATCATTATGAATTAACTTAATTTTAACCAATCTTTTTTTTAAATCCATATAATTTCTTGTTTTCATATGCAATGTAGGAAAAGCTCATAAAAAGCTTACTATGCTATTGGCTCTATGTCATTACTAAAAGTTTAAGAATCGCAGACCTCGCCCCAAAGGGCCGCAACATTTCGCAAATTCTTATATCCCAAATTGTTCCTTAAATAAATCAAATGTATATGGGTCGGTTGCAAAAAACGGGTTAATTACTCTTGGGACGTTTTCCGTGAAAGGATCAATCCTGTTTTTTATTATGCAAGTCACATTATTATGTTACGTTTAGATGAAATGGTTTTAACATTATACTACAAGTAATTACTAGCTATTTATGAGATAGCTAGTATTAATGTTTAAAGATAAGTGCATTGTGATAGTGTTTTTACTTTTAAAAATCATTGAAGTGTTATTTCATAGCATTTCTCCTTTCTTACCTTACGTAAACGTTAAGCAATAAGTATATTTTCTATAAACAACATCATTCTACAATATTTTACAAAATCTTACAGTAAAATCTAGAAATAATTTGACTACAGTCAGGTAAGGAGTAAACGTTCACTTGATTGTAGAAACTCTATATTTTGTGCAATAATGGTGTTTTTGCAATGATTAGAATGATGGGTTCTTGTTATTGTGTAAGTCGATATCGGAGCTAAGATCATTTATAACTCGCATTCGACGGCCAAACAAAGGAAACGTATAAAAAGTAGTGGAATGCGATGGAGGAGAGCGAAATGAAGTATTATTGCCACACTTGCACTTTCGGTTATTGTTTGTAGGATACGGGAAGAAATCCTTATATAAAATACACAATATGATATTTGTACTATTTAATTATACGTAGGTATACATTCATGGGCAAGATAGTAATATACTAAGTGAGTATGTCTATAAACAATGTAGGTAAGTTTAGACTCCTGAAAAACAGCTGGGGTCTTGTCTATATATTTATGCAGGTAGGTACATTATCTTTAACAAATTATACTATTCCTTGTATTTATTTGATTTGACTTATTCATATAACATGTGTAGGCGAATACTTCAGGAAAAATATTAATATAATAAAAAAGTAGAGTGTTCACTCAAAAAGTAGAGCCTTTATCTCTATATTATGTAATTTATGTTTAGGCTCCTGACAAATAGCCTTCAAATCGCTATATTTGGAGCATTGGGTCTCTATATTTATGTAGCTACATTATTTTCTACAAATGACTATTATTTATACATATAAAAGTTTAATAGACCCTATTAATAACGCATGTGTATTGTGTATTACACACAGATAAACTAGTACCTACTTAATTTGATAAAAATTATACAATATTGTCAAAAGGATCAAAGAAAAGTTACTGATAATAATACGTGAATACTATTCACATAAAGTTCATAGTATTCACTTTCTTTTCTTAATTTTTAAAAAATTCTTTTCCTTCTTTCTATAAAGGGTTGAAGTTCTGAGACATGTGCGTCCGTAGGTACTTTGGTTCGCTGGAAACTTGTAAATGCGCGTAGAATATTTATCTTGAGCACTTGAATGTAAATTCTTTACGATCGTTTGTCGGTGTTTGACGTCAAAGAATGTTGAACGGGTGATTTCACACTCTAGTGGTTTAGAGAATCTCGTAATCTGCCGCTCGGCTGAACTGCTGGACCACAGAAAATTGCCTCGAGGCATGTAACAATATGTTTTAATATACCCCAAATACAATACGTTGATGTGGGTAATGTGTACTCTAGTTAACTTTGAATTGCATCAATGTAACATTACAAATGTTTGTTGAAATAATAAATACTGAATAGATTTCGATTCTACTCAGGGCAATTTTGAATTGGAAGGCTTTCGAACTTTTGAGGTTCGAAACTGAGGTAGTATTTTTATACGTAATACAAAAGTAATTATTACCTAGGTATAAATTGGTGTACAGATCTGAGTATCACATAACATTTTTCAAAAAGAATATTAATTACTTCGAAACAACCACCACGAAATAAAAGATGCATTAATTAAAAGTATATAAATTGTGATGTTTGCTTATAAGCCCGTGAATGAAGTCAAGTCGCAGGATATCGCACGCGAGGTCTTTCGCTCGCCTGCACACAAGAGCCAGCACACGTGCAGATTATGCCTTTCAAAGGATTTTTTACAATAAAACATATGCCGCTTTTTGCTTAACCCACTTTGGACTCGATTATAACCTTCTTACCTACATTTGCTTCGCTCTTTGTACAAGTGAAGCCGCCGAAGCTTAACATGTTGCAAATATCTAAAAGTAAAGAAAAAGTAGGTAAATAGAAAAGAATACATTCGTTGCTCGTAGGCAAAAAAGCAATTCAAAACTGCGTGTAAGTACATAAAATTATTTCACTTAAAGGAATCGAATAGTTATGATTATTTATTATTTACCTAGGTAAACGAGGAGTTACGAGGAAGTAGAGACGTATATGTACTTAAAAATGTAATTCAAAGGTTAATAATGTGCTGTTTTCGGATGTCACTTTTTTAAGCATAAAGAATGAATATGTAATATAATTTAATTAATCCCATTTAATGAATTCAAAATTTATTATTTTCTTTTGCGAAATACATTTATTGTGAATTATATTGTTGTTTTATTTATTCTAGAATCCTTGGGGCAGGTATATTGCAATTAACACTAAAAAGGTTTAAAACGTAACATCATTTAGACAGTCTATTGCGTAGTTTTCAGATTTATAGGCTTAGGTACCTATAACATACAGTTACCCACTTAGTAGAGACATTGTTTACTTTGTGAAGATGCTTAATTAGGTTCCCAAGACAATTCGATGTCCGTAACAGGCAGTCTGAAATCCGTAAATGAACAAAAAATGAAGTGGGGTGTAAGGTTTTTGTTTGTGATCACACACTACATGGCGAGATGGCTCGCATATGGACAGGAAGACTCGCGGAATATACTTAGTCTTATGTTTGTGCAATAATATCAGGGCTGCTCACCCCGTACTTTGCAGAAGAAATATAAGGCGTTGAATTAAATTCCAAAGTTTTAAAAAATGTGGTAGGTACTTAATACAATCGTAATTAATACAATCGATATGAAAAAGCTCCATAAACTATATAACAATCATAATATCCTAAAACCATTCTTTTCTTCATATAACCACCTAACAAAGCTACGAAAGCTACGAAAGAATAGTACCTAGTAGAAAAGAAAATTAGCTAGCACTCTATGTGCATTTTAATGAAATATCGTTAATGGATGCATATTTGTAATTATAACACGGAACAGCCCTAGCATGTTTGCATCGGATCCCACGCTTGTAACCCGAGTCGCCGGTCCGCGGCTTCCGTCCGGCTTTTAGCGCCGTCCCATCGGTCACCCAGCTCACCATCACACCTCCTTATGTAGCTCACATACACTGCAAACTATATTGCATTGTTATACATATGGGAAGCAAAATGGCTCTGTATTTTCTGATGTAGCAATCTGTCTGATAAAATGACTGGTTTGATATTTGTTCATCCCATCAATTGTTTTCAAAAGTATTATTTTCATCAAGCGTAATGTAAAGCAAGACAATATTTGCGAATATTAATATTAAGTTAATGCTTATATTATTTAAATTTCTTCTTATACCTCGAATTATTCAATTTAAATAAAATACGAAAACCACCATAAATTGTCTAGCAATTAACCACAAAGTTTCTCAAAATATTCAAGTCATATAGTAAACCATCTCTGAAAGGTTCACATTTTTTTTACAAACGCATAGTCCACTTAATTCCCAAAATCAATAAAGCCACAAGGTAAGCGGACGTGTGAAAACATTGGTTGCAGAATAGCCGTGACTGTATTGGTGGCAGATAAAGGAAATGGGCAAGAGGTGGTCGGCGGCCGCGGCGCCTCCCGGGGTCATTAATATTAATTAGGCGCGATCCGGGCTCAATGCACAGCCTCTTTGCTTCTGACTCGCTGCGAAAATTAATTACTCACAATCTTTATGTTCCAATTATAAAGGCCTTCGCAACAAATTAAATCTGTCCGGCACAGGCTTCTTTTGAGAGAGGTTTCACTCTCTTTGTTAATTTGATAAATGTTCTCGGAAAAAATTCTTTGAAATCGGTAAATCGCGGATACTTCAATTAATACTCTAAATTACGAATATATATATATCTGCGAAAGTAAAAAGCTACCGTGAAGTTTCAACAAAGGCATCAATTATTAACGACGTTCTCGAAATTGATGAATGAAATTGTAATATAATTGTATGTTCGCAACTGACGGTTGCAGAATGTAAAAGCGAAATCGATTCCTATACCTCAGCTTTTGCATAAGTGTATAGGACTTCCGCGTTCAGGGAGCAAAAACGAAATCTTTACCAAAAAACTAGCAAGTTTCCCTTTCAACCAGAGGCAAAATATTTAACGGCGGTAACCGGATATCTCGGCGCGGCTCTTGGAAACAATGATCGAAACCACCAACGTGTTATTACGTAGAACCAACATTTAATAAGCATGTTTTTTTATTTTGCATCGATTTTGGTTATCCATTAATTCGCTCGTTGTGCAAAAAACGTTTCGGTTTACCCACGGCGTGCTATATTTGAATAGTTCGATGGCGCACTCATTGTTATGGGAAGATGCGGAAATGGGATATTTTCTATCGAGAAATATAATATTCGCAGCATTATGTTGACCCAAAGCAAAAAGTTGCGATTCAGGAATAATTGAACAGTCCTAAGTATTTGTTGTGAAAGAAATATGTGGTTAAAAAGGATACAAGTTATGTAAAAGTAGGTACCTATAACCGGTAAATAACCTTACCTGAATTTAATGTAATTATCCATTTATCAAACTAGGTAGGTACTGATTTCTTTTGTGAAATTAAAATACTCAATAGATTTTTACTATGTTTAAAACTGAAGATTATCACAGATTAGTAAGATTCAAACCATACAACGCTTTCGGAAAGATATACAAGGTCTTCTTATTCTTTTTCTGGCTTGTACAAACATAATCTTTATTTATTTCCATTACGACAAAGTAAAATGCTTTGAATTACAATTTTCAGACGTTCCTTCAAAAATAACTTTTTACACGCTCACCTTTGTCAATCATAACATCATGGAAATCATATTTTTTTAAACTCTGTTGCGAAATTTAAAGGGACGTAGGTGCGCCCACACAATAGTTAATCGATATCCGATGCTCTTTTTGACATAAATATTTCTAAAGAATTAGTGTCACATTGGACAGGATATGGTAGGATTAAAAAATTAATATAAGATTTTAATTTTTTGCGAGATTTCAAATTTACTATTTGTAGGTAGGTACCTACACATGATGTGGTAGGGAAAGTACAAACTGATAAAAATATAATTCATTGTGATCAATCATATCTAAAAGGACATATCAGAATTGTTATTATACCTACTTATATTAGGTACTTACCTAGTTTCGTCTACGCAAGGTCTACGCACACAATAAATAGAGCTACGCCAGAATCTCTGAAAACTTATAGAAAGGCTAAAAGTAGTTGAATATTTTTTATCCTCTGGTTAAAGAACAGGCCCATAGTATCATAATAAATTTATTCAGGTAACACATACCTAGCGAAATAGGTTGTGTTATATAAAAACACAATCAATTTCCTGCCAACAACTGACCATACACAAGTGGATGAATTTGTTGCCGGTTCTTCACAGCAAAAGATTAATGAATTTTGAATTAGATACGTCCAAATGAATTGAAATTGGACTTTACAAATCGGAAGTATGGATTGTTGAATGATGCAATTTCTGATATATTTTTGCAAATGATTGAAAAAAGTTAACGCTGGCCGCAGCTGGCCTGCATTGAAGGTAATCCGATCATTATTTTTTATTTCCTTGGCGAAATTTTTTACTAACAATCGTAATGGATGACAATGGTATTATCTACTATAAAATAATAATTGAGAAAACAACTTTTTAAATGCTCATTCTGTCTGAGAATTAAGTACCTACCTATCTCTGAATTGTATTTAGATGATGTTCTAATGACAATTATATAAAAGACATTTATATAATGAAAACATGAATTTATATATTGTTTAGTACAACATCTAGATATATACAATTTGCTCAATATAGTTTAGCTAATTAAAATAATTAACTAAACTATTTTCATAATAAACTAAAATCGCCAGATAATAATATATTCTATATTACCTATGTGTTAAAAACATTTTGCTTCTTGCTCTTAAAAAACATTTTATCTTTCAGCGGGTGCCCAAATAACCCACTTTGTATCGAAACCTTTATCAAACGTTTCTTTTACTACCGTGATTTGTTTTCGACGTTGGACGTCAAAGCAGTTTTGTAGTAGTTAAGATTGTGTGGGCTGTAACGCGGCGTTGTCAAAGGCAGAAGGTGAGGGCACAAAGGTCGCGCCACTCACGCCACGTCCAAATTTCGGAAAGGATTTGCTGTGTCCGAGCGTAAAGACGCGGTTATAGTGGCACAATTGGAAATTATTAAAAATATAGACTTAAACGAGGAATAAATTATTTTTTGTTATGTTAATTTAATGTATTCGCAAACGTAACTATATAACTTTTAAAGATACTAAGAGACGTTCATAAAAAATGGAGGTTGTTTAAATCTGAACTATTTTATGAAGAAAAGTAAGTAATTTGGACCAATTATAAACCATGCTGCTCTGAAAACACATCCGCAAAAACCAACATTCCAAACTGTGTACAGTACCTATTATCACATTACAAACACTTCTTATGCAGTTATAAAATCAAAAAAATATGAATGATTTAGAAAATTAAGTACACCCTCTGAATAAGGGAAAACTTTCGAATGTGTTTTTTTTATATGAAAGCATCTTTAGCTCAGCAGGACATAAATTGCTTCGCGTGTTGGTTTAACCCTGCAAAATTGCAAACATGACAGTAAAACGGTCAAAAATCAAAATATTAAAATACGTGGATAAAGTAAACCCCCGGCTCGTGCTTTAATCGAAAGGTTATTCGAAAATGTATTTGAATTTTTTTGTACAACGATGTTTTATTTAAAACCGTCCTTTATGTAAAGCTCCACCTGGACACTTTTTGTAAGTCGATGTCCACGGGTCAAACAATATTCAATGGATGCCTTTTGCATTCCCGTTACCTATTATTTTGTAGGTCACTAAGTTTTTTTGTACTAGTAAAAAATGGAACATGTGCTCGACAAATTATGCATTTCGTTGCATCACAATGGCAGAGCGTGCGTCGCCCGCGGCGGCACGAGAGCACGCGTATTATATTTTTTAAAAATTGCGAATTGATGTCAAGCTAAGAGGGCATTGTGCGTGTGGTGTCTTTTGCCACATAAAATGTTTTACCTTACCCTCGGAATGTTTTAAATACGAGATGACGTTTAGATAATAGATTCTAAAGATTACTTTTGCGCTATACATTGCCGTCATGACAGTTAATTTGATTATCGTTAGTCTATTCCAATGGGTAAATGATTTGGAAAAAATATTTACTGGAATATTTATTTGAGCTGTAATCACAGCTACAGGAACATATTATAACACACCAAAAGGATTAAAATATGTAATTACGGATCTTTTGTATTTGTGTAGAGAATATCTATACCAAGTAGGATGTAAGTATATCGAATACCAATTCTTGCAATAAAAGCTGATTTGCCACAATAACAACACTATCCCCAAAAAAGTTTTCATTTTATTCAGATTCAAAATACGTTATTTCACCAAACGAAAACGATACTATACCTCGATATTTAAATTATAGAGAACTTTACCTTACTATCCCTTCACCAGATCAATAGACCAAGATAAGCAACAGGACACGTCCCTTGTTTGCATCAGACAAAGAGTCGAAGCGCTAAACTTATCGGACGTTTGTACAGAAATATCGAAAAAAAGGAACGTTGTTATTTTAGAATTTGTGCAAGACGTTTGACAGCGGACGGGGAGAGTCGCACACATCTCAAAAGGTGACAGCAGCACAAATAGCCAGGCACGTTTGAAAGACGTTATGAATGGGCTTTGAAAGGAGTGATCGAACTGTCCATTTTATTGAGCTCCTATTGAGCGTGTTACTTCTAGCATATAAGTAAATACAGTCTATACATGTGATACATTGATACAACAACCATATAATTAAGAACAAATTTTGAAAATTTCATTAAAATTCAAAGAGCATAATTAGGGAGGTATCTAGGAACTATCATATTTTAAATTCTTACAAACTTTGATAAATAACAGGATATGAATAATATTCTTTCATTTTTATGAAATAAGTGGTAGGTGTCTTAAGGAAATTTTTATTTGTCTTCAGGAGGAGGTTGATCGAACGTGTTTTGGTAGATAAAAAGAGGTTGTAATCCAAATTCCAGAAAAATATTTTTTAAGGATAAGATAAGAATATGTTAAGCCTAAAAGTTGGATAGTGTGTTATAACTCAAGCACAGAAGTGGGACATAACTCACATTTATGCGAAGTGTCCGGCGGTGCGTATCGAGTCGCCGAGCTAGTTCGCAAGGACAATCTCACAGAAAAAGGGAATTATTCATCACACCCGGAAGGGGAGAGTCCATGACGCAAGGATAGAAATAGCCACCTGCTTTCTTTTATAATGGTTTAAGTCTTTAACGTTACGAAACATGAAACAGAACCTTGTATAGATGCATATAGGGTGTAATATCCTGTTGGCGTGATGCTATTCGTGGGGCATTATTGTTGATTCCGAGGGTCCAGTTCAATGTTGCCTTGTAGAATCAAAAGTTTAAACGGCCGTCGAGAACAAAGGGCGATCGGATGGCTACATGGTCAGGGATAAATATTCAATGTGAATCCTTTGGAGGCGATATTTTATACTTTGGGTTCGTTTGATTGTCGCCTGCTCTCACCTGCGTGATGTACCGGAACGATATACGAACAAAGGATAAAAATTTCATATTTTTTTTTTGCTTGCATCATTCAAGGAGAAATGTTTTATTTTTCATTTGATTTTAAATTCCAACAATATAGGTATAATAAGTTACTGAAATGACATTGTGCTTGTCGTATAAATTATACAGTTGTTAATTTTTGTTCATTCATTAATTCCTGTTATATGTTCAAAAAACGTTACAATTAAAATAATTCCGTTCTATAACAATAGTAATTGAAACCGTCAATCTGCACAAACAAGTTTGTAATCAATCATAAGATTGTTATACGGTTTACGTATTGATTCTTGATCAAGCACCCTTCCCATATACCTACTGTGTGGAAACCAGACTGTGCAGTTTACCTAAAATTTACATTAAAATCCACAGCAAATACAAAAAAAAACTGGCTAAACTCAGGTCCATTGTGTTCGATTGATTCGTAACGGCCGAATACGCAATAATGCGAATGAAATATTCACAATTTTTATAATTTCACGTCACAAACGCACATCTGTCGTTCACACGGAAGGGATCGAAATGTAATAATGTTCGCAATTATTTTCAAAACAATGTTTTACTAAGAAGTAATAATTTTATACTAACCTTGATAAGGCAATAACAATTTAAAACAATGTACTTAACTAAAATTGCATTATTTGTGTAATAGTTCGGTCGTCGTTTGGTAAAAGGTTCCGGCAGCGGTCGTTCTATTGATATATTAGTTTTGCATTTTGCAAGGATTTATTTTATTTATCAAACAATACACACCGGCAGCGCCATAAAACCAAACTGCCCCAAATTGCCAAAATAGAGCAAAGCTTGTATTGTTTCAATAAACAAAGCAACAGGACAATTTACTTGCGCATTATGGAACCCTTTGTGTTGGCCGTTTTTTTTTTGTATTAGCTTTGATTCCAATGGCAATTTTGCGCATGCAAAAATAATTTTTGAATTTTTTATTTAACAACGTGATGGAGGCCTTCTTTGACTATATAACAAAAAAAAGTTTTGCAAAATTTTTGATGGCCTCATATTTGCCTCAATATCAGTACAATTTTTATTGGGTCTCAAAATTGTAAGGCATATGATACCTAACCTATGCTATGGAGATATTGTTTACAATGTGTATTTAAAACAGTTTTATTTCTATAACTTTATTAAAAATTACAAAAACTACAAAGAAATTAAATGTCAAAATACAAAATTTATAGTTATGTAAATAACAATTTTATAAATTATAATAAATAAGTACCGCATATAACATGTGCATCCGGAAGCTTCCAAAACTACATACCTATTGCTGTTGTATTGTATGGTATATTCCAGTCTTCTTAATAAGCGATAATCTTAATATCGATTTCATAATTGTTAATATATTATAATGATATGTGTATATTACGATATAATTTTAATGTCCACATAATTATTATTAGCGGGCCTAGAACGTTTCTCAAATGAAAATATCAGAAAGGTCTAAAAATTCTTGGCAACTGTTTACATACTTAGGTCACGAAACGTGTTAGTTATACAACATGTTAAATAATTAGAAAACAAGAAAATGTAATAAATTTGCATTTTTATTTATTGCGTCGGAGCGTAATTGCTATACTTAGTAAAAGTGAAGACAGTGAAAGGGGTTCATTGTTTAATGTTCCGACAAACAGACACATTTGTGCCAATAACCCTTGCGAATAAAAGAAAAGTAAAAGTCTTCGGCGAATTTTAAGGAGCACTTTTATTTGGGTTAAAATGTAGCGTCCTTGAATTCTCTTCGGCAAGGCTTAATTGTGGTTTGACGGCTTCAAAGAGTTGCCTTCTTTGATGATAGACGAGGGTGAGGGGCCGCCCGCCACTACAAGACAAAAGCCTCCACCCAGCTTTCACTTTTAATGAACCTGGAGCCTGTGCTGAGGTTAGGTCAAGCATTTTAAAGTAAATGAGAAATGGAAGCTAAACGAGAACAATGGTGACGGATTTCGTTATGAAATGATATCATTTTGTCAGCATGTAATTGTAAAGTGTATTCAATTGTAGATAATTTAAAAAATAATTAAATTTTAATAACATGAAATGGACATAGACCATGGAAACATTTTATACAATTATCCAACCGATTTAATAACTGAAGAAGCCTTAGAGATTAAATTTTTTTTCGACATCTCAGATTCTCAGCTGATCTGATGATTGCTGATGGCATATCTCGTTAAATATACGATGCATACCTACGTATTTTTTCCCCTAAGGATGCAAAATTTTGTTCTAATTTTAACTGCGGTCTCATTAACGACTATTATATATCTTGTATTGATATAAGATTAGATCTCAAAACATCTGCCTTTGGCGAAGTTATCTGCAAATACCAAAGGGACAAAGATCTGCTTGTCTAATTTATTGATAACACGGTAAAACATAGAGGGTCTGCTTCCGAAGCCAGAGCAAGGTGCGACAGCGTGTGCCGTGTGCCAGATAACAAGCCTAAACATCCTGCGCGACAAGGATGCAACGATTAAAACGAACGGGACAAACAATATTTTTTAAGCTTAAAAAACTGCACCGTGCCAGCTATTGTCAGGATGAATAGAACTTTATTAAGCTCGCATTAAAAACTATTTTTAAAAGCAAACACGGGCACGCGACAGCAGCAGGTGGGAACACTTCTTTAAAAAACCAACAATCTTTTCACCGTGCATTGTGAGTGAAAGAAGTGGTGTTTTCTTTTTTAATTATCTGTAGCTAAATATAAGGGGATGGCGCTTTCAAAGACGCGATAAAGACTAATTTAAAAATAATGTTATAGTATTTATGGGATGATAAAAACGATTTAAGATGCCTAATGAAATACATTTCGTATTTAATAGTTGTATAATTATGTAATCATTACATTTGTTTGGCAATAACATTCAACACAAATTTCGTAATTTTGCTGCTAATTTTAAGTACTTTTCTTCCGTTAAGCGTTATTTTGCTTTGAATATACTGAATATGAGCTCTATCTAATATATTTAACTTTAAATATGCTAAAATATAAGGTAATTGATCAGAATTTCAATATTTGTATTAAATCTTTAATAAATTTGAGTTAGGTAAATACAGATAATTATCTTACAACCTCATTATTACTGTAGGTACTCTTCTATTATTGATATTACCTATGTATTTCAAATTGAAAATTCGTTATTTGTAATAAATTGAACACGAAGGTAGAGTATACGGTATAGGAACATAAATACATAATCTGTATTGAAGAGCTTTTATCTACCATATGTCAAGGAACATACCCTAATAATAGAGTTATTAGACAAGC